>JALPQI010002521.1:0-41917 GCA_025490895.1 Thaumatotibia leucotreta
CTTTTCTAACTGGGAAGCAGTTTTTATTGACCATGCATGTTTTGTTGTTTTAGGTAAAAGTGGATATTCATATAAGTCCCAATTCCGGAACGCTACTTGTATAGCACGATCTTTTTCCAAACATTTAAGTAATAATAATCTATTACGATCAGAAACTCTAATGTGTGGTACACGCCATTGGATTTTATGGATATCTATTTGAACTTTATCACCTTTATCTATTACGACGCTATTTAAAACTGAATTACTTCTATGTAGTACAAGTTCATGTCTACAATTAACGAAAATTTTATTATAATCTTCTGCGAAGCCGAGCACTTTATTCAGAGGTATTATGACGGAAAAATGACCTTTATTTAGAGTAAATCCGCTTAAATTCCAACCCCACAATGCAGCGTTCTTACTTTCTCCTTCATTCATTGAAATAAGAGATTTTATCGTTGTCGTGATCCCCGTATTTTTATTTCGATCTATTTCAATCCCATTCACTTCATAACTTATATCTTTGAACAAAAATAGTATAGCATTATTTGTTAAATTTACATCTTTTGTTATCGTTTTTCCCGTTGCGTCTACTGCAGACACACTTGCATATCCTTCAATGTAAATGGAGCTTGCAGATGGTAATACATATACATCCTGTTGATTAATGGGTATTCTGATTTCATCATTTTCCTTAAAGCTATGATTGTAGGGATTATATGAATGGATGGCATAGCTTTCAATTGAATTATCTTGTTGCGGGAGATCTGTGATATGTAGCATTTTATAATATATATTTTTATTTTATTTTAAGCCCAAGAGAACGAAGAAATAATTTATTGCTCTTAGTAATTTTCTTGCTGGAATTTAATCGACTTGCTCCTTTAAAGGTTGGGGCTTGAATATTGGTTGTTGCCCTTGTAATTACGCTTTTATTGAAAACATACATGATGCTTGACAGGAAGAACTATTTTGTTAGGTATTATTATGTAAACGTATGCTTAACACCCTTCTCTAGGCACTGTTCGAGATGGAATGTGAGGTGAATTAAAATAGGTATCATTTTATCAATATTGTTTTTTTATTATGTATTTTGTTCGTATCGTGTATTTAATGCTTATATATTTGGCAAACATTTTTCCCAGAACGAATACAGAAATTTTAAACATAAATGTCCGCAGTTAAATAAATGTTTTTTTTGTATATTATCATAATTATAGTGTATATTAGCTCCCATATATTTTATGAATTCTTTAGGAGGTTTTAAATTCCCGTAACTATCAAAATATTCAATATAATCTTTAAATTTTCCGTAGGCTACCCAGTGAGTACCATTATTTTCAGAAGAATCTAAATTAATAACACCACATTCGATCGATAATGGCTTTTTTGGTAATTCATCTCTCATGAATACACCACGAAAATATGGAATACTTTTCGAATGTTTTATTATGTCGATATTACTCAATGCTCTATTGGGTAGCCTATCATCTAGTTTTTTTTATTCGAAATAAAGATTCCTAGTCCGCCCTTGTATGGCTTAAGATGTAATCCTTTTCCAATACATTTAGCTCCCATTTTTATATTACGTCTTTTGTATTCAGCTAATTGTCGTTTTGCTCTTTTATAATGATTAATAGCTTTGCTTATTCCAGCGACACCTCCTGCTAAACTTCCTGTAGCTGATAATCCTGCTAAAATTGGAATTAATGGTAAAAATCCACCAGTTTTAGGTACAGGTATGACTCGGGGTAATTGTATAGGTAAGTCCGATGCTAATTCTTGAGCAGCAGCATATGCTAGTTCCATTAACATTTTCTTACATTTTGGCTTTAGTTTACTGACATGTTTTTTAGTGTGTAAAACAAGATTGTTAAAAGTTTTCTTTAAACCAGCTCCAGATTTCTTCTTATTTTCATTTTCAGGGTTATGTCTCGTGTATGCCATTTTTATAAAATGTATTAATATTATTATGTATAATTTTTGTAAGTACTGTGGTCTTTATAGTGTAAAGTTCAAAATACAAATGACTGCATGAAAAAGTGATAGCTAATATAAACACTTTTCTTAATTTTAAGGACTATAAACGATTTGTCTTATCAATCCAGCTATTTTCACTTGATGGAAGACCGAGCCACTTAACATATACTTTATTTCCTTTACGTTTTAAGACTCGTTCAACAAGATAAACATTTGGGTGCAAAGTTTTCTGAATTTCTTGCGCATAAAATGCTCCTAAAATGGGTCTACGCTTGGTGTCCTCTAGATAATATGTGGTTGGGTTAGTATTTTGAACTTTAGTTATCTTAAATATTTCTGTTGACCAATTAGGGGTAAATCGTTTCTCGAAACATCCTTTATACTTACTGACTCTTACAAAATCTCCAACATGAAACCTTTTACAAAACAGTTTTTTCTTTGATAGTGTATTCCTAATGTATCTTTGTAATACAGATTCTTTATTACTATGATTGATTGCGGCCGGTGCTTTCCCCACAGTCCTATGAAAAGTTTGATTATATTCTGAAATTATCTGATCAAGAGTTCCATCAATCCACTTATAATTCCCCTTCAGACTAAACTCCTTATACAGCTTAGATTTAAGAGTTCTTATAAGTCTTTCAACTATTGATGCCTTTTTTGTGGAATATGTAGAGTAATGATTAATATTATATTTTTCAACAACTTTTTTAAAATCATTATTATAAAATTCATTACCCTGGTCTGTTTGTAAATTGCGTGGTTTACGTCCTGTTGATAAAAATAACGTGTGCAACTCTTTAGATACGATTTCTTTAGTCTTACGTTTAAGTGGAATTGTCCAGGCGTATTTTGAGAAACAATCAATAATCACAAATATGTATTTATAACCAGCATTCAGTTTTGAAAACGTCTGCATATCTATTAAATCAGCTTGCCAAAGGTCATCGATATCCCTTAAAATTACACTCCTTCGAGGGAAATTCACCCTTGCATTTTTGTGAATTTCATTTACGACGTCTAGTTTGCTCATAATGTTTATTCAGATTTTGTTCAAGTTCTTTATTTGAAATATCTTTTTCAACTTTCTTTATTCGATTAATTAAAGCAAAAATTTTGTTATCAAGATTTATGAACTTTTTCACACAGTCTTCGATTTTGTTTATTATTTCTGAATTTATTAATGCATTTTCATCCGAGCTTGATATTTTATTTAATTCTGCTTCACAATTGTCAACGTTTCTGTTATTTGTCATGTCTGAGAAGGGTGTATTTACATACTGAGCACTAACATAATACTTCGATATATTTTATTGCTTTACAATACCAGCTTCCTTCAATTCTTCAATAATTGATATAATTTCATTATCATGGTTCGTGTTACCAGCGTTTTTAGATGCAATTAAAAGTGTTAGTCGTTCAATTAATTCATTTGGATCATCCCAATATATATAGTCTGTATTACTTTTATAATGTTTTAATTCAGGCAAGTTTCCACCTACTTTAACGTTTGATACCTGCTCTGAAAGGTTTTTGTGGGATTTCGTGTCAATTAGTTGTGAAAAGAGGGGTTTGATAATAGTACAATATTTTGAACCTTTGTCTCCTTTTATTTTTCCGTTTGGATCAAAATCACGTTTATGTGCGTTTGTACGTATCAGCATTTCTTTATATTCAGTTTTGTCGTTTTCAGTAACAAGCTTGAGATCGGGTTTGTTTCGCATTAATAGTTCCTTTAAACCAGCGGTTAAATCAAACTTTTTCTTATCTATAGTAATAACATATTTTTTTTCAGTACTAGTACCATTATTCACTAAAGATAAGCATACATCAGAATTACCCATCATCAACTTTTTATTCATGCTGCGAATACCGAATGGTATATTAATGTCCTGATATAAATCAATCATATCTTCTTTTTTTAGAGATAAAAGTGTATCATTATTTTCTTCGTGAGAATTATTATCGTTATCATTAGAGTATTCATAATATTCGGAGTGTCCATCAGGATCAATTAGATCTTTGAAATTTTTGTATCCTGTAGAATCATTTAAACTCTGAGATATGTCATTCGTATCTGTACTAGTGGTCATAATAAAATCCGGTTTGACATTAACACTTTGCATAGCAATATTTTCCAATGGTTCAGTAATAGACTTAAAAACTTTTCTAAAATGTATATGATTTTCATGTTCTTCATTATTAATCTTCTTTATTTTTTTTTTAATATTATCTGCAGCTTTAATAACTTGTTCTTTTAAACGTGTATCCATTTTACCAGCGTTAACATCAACCGATTAATACAGGCACTTAAATTCAAGTGAGGACTACGTTGACATTTAAATCATTTTATAATGGAAAATCTAAAAATAAATATATGTGTCAAACCCTTGTCTATATCGACCTTTATTTATACCGCAATCTTTATTGATCAGTAAAAAGCTAAATCGAGTATACCATATAATTGAACAAAGTTCTTTGAATTTTATCCAATCCATATCAGTGTTCACATGTTCATTGTATATATGTTTCAAGTTAATATCATCCTGTTTGAAAACAATTAACAGATTGACATTATCCCTTAGCAATTGTTTTGGAATTTTGGAATAAGTTTGCGATAAATAAAAACAATCAATTTGTCTATGTCTTCCCATAGCAAAGTAGTTGCGAATGTTTACTTGATTTTCACATGCGACATCATCAAAAATCATGATTGAATCGGTCATGGCGTCATTTGGATGAATAACTTCGTTATTGTCGTTAAATATTAAAAACTTGGCATCTGGAACTTTCTCCATAATTTGCTGGAGGTAACGATACTTTGTCTGGAAAGCTGTCTTTGAATACAAATAGATATTTTTAAACTTTAGACCATTTTCATGTATTAGTAAATTTAACATTATATTAGTTTTACCACAGTTTGAGGGTCCACATATTATACAACGAATTGTATTGGGGAATAATGTACTATGTGTTGTATTTCTGTGACGATCATTTTCTACTATTATACTATTTACTTCCAGAGTTTGAGTATGCTTAATGAATTTCATTGTGAATATGAGGAAAATATGATATTTCAACGCTTTATATAGGTGCTTTACCAAATAAAAACAACAATGATTATTTAACAAGTCAATTAATTTATTGCATTTATGAGAGTGATACAGAGAAGCCTTAAAATTAACTTATAAAAAAAACAAATTATACTTAAATACTTCACGATTATATTTAATTTAAAATATAGTATTACAGTGGCCCCATGGTAAAGTTTGTATGTTGTCGGGCAGTATTTGCCTTTTATCGTCGTTACAGTTTAAAACGACTTTATCAACTTGCTGTGAATATAAAACATGTTTGATAGATCGTATCATATTCATATTATGGCTATACACTTTTTTTGTTTGCAAAGCTTCGTCAAAATGTTTAATTTTTAATTTATTAGTTATAGGTTTCGTGACTCCTTTTGCTTTTGTTATTGTCTTCTTTACACTTTTTAAACAATACAGTTTAGCTCTTAATCCAACGAATTCAGTAATTACCACACCGCCAAATTCATCTTTAAATAAACCAGGTACTTTAGCATTCAATTTAGGTATACCGTACGGGTTATTGTGCTCATAATTACTAGTATCAAATTTTAATATGTTTTTATTTAGATCGTTGTAAAAGTCGTCAGTTATAATGTTATATAGAAGGCTGTCAGTATCAGTATAGCAGAGTTTAACATTTTCTTGGTACGTTTTTTTAACGAAATCATAATGAAATCGGTATAGGTGCTTTTTCGCCAATTCTAAAACTGTAAATCCAACATAAATGGGGCGGTCTAAACAAATTTTTTCTGGACTTAATTGAATAGCTACAAAGTTTTCATTAATTATAGATACACTCTTTACATTAGGTTTCAATAGTATTTTCTCTGCACCTAAGTGCTTGTTTGTTTTATTGTCATTGTCTTTCCATTTTGTAACTAATTGAACTTGCATATGATTTCGCTTGTTTTCAATGGTTTTACCAAATATAGCATTGTTTAGTAATTTAAAAAAGTCTTTCTCAAATGTAGTAGAAGCTTCTTGTCGCAATCGAGTATTGAGATCAATATATTTTTGTAAGAAATTAGACTGTCTAAAACGAAGGATGCGATGTATTTTCTGTAACACTAACCCATTCTTTAGACATTCTTTTAAATGTACGAAATGAATGATATAGTTGTATTTGTCATGTAAATTTGCAATTAACTTTTCTGTCTTTCCTCCAGGCGGGACAAACTTTTCAGGTGCAAAGGGCAAGTCAGCATGATAATCATGTAAATGATCAGGATAACTCATATCAACTTCTAAAATGTATCCATGTTCACCGTTTCTTGGTATGGTCAGTATGTTAAAATTGATAACTTCATCGGGATTTAAAAATTCAAAATCTGATACAGGTATTTTTTGTCTCATCGCATAACCATAGAGATTGTTACAATCTAAATATATCAAATATGATGTGGGTTTAGAAGCATCATAATCGGGTGTGTATTTATTGTTTGCTTTTGAATTCCGAAGAGAACACTGGGCTAACCCGCCACGTATTCCTCTTTCTATCATCTGATATACTTCTAAATCGTGTATTAATTGTAATTTTACGTCTGTAAACAAAAGCATAGCATCCCAACTTAAATTAGGCGCAGATACATAATAAGCAGGGTCCAGATTATAATGCTGCAAACTAGTATTTCTAAAATGTTCAAATACATCGCATAACAATAAGACGTCACATTTTAAGTATAAATCAGTATATTCTCCTAAAGTCTTTATATTAAAAGCTGACCATACAGTTTCGGCATGCTTAAAATCGGTATCTGATATACGTTTACATTGCAGAGAATTATAAAACAGTTCTTTTTCTGGTAATTTATTGTCTTCATATTTTAACCAGGAATCAATGTAATCATAAGGGTAAACACCTTTACGTGTTAATAACTGAAAGTGGTACCCATCAGTAAATTCTTTAGACAAGTTAACATAATCTTCTTTGTTCAAACTTTTGGTTAACTCAAATAAACTGGAACTAAGAAATTGGTAGGAATCAATAAACTTTATTTCAAGTGATTGACTCGGTTCGTTAGTTGAAGATATCGTTTTTTTTTATACATGAATATTTTTCCTTGGACTGTGGCATTATTTTAATAGAACCGGGGTACTTTGTAAGTTCTTCTATAAAGAGATGACTATCATACCCAGCTAAATTATGTAAGACAACTGGTACAAATGGACAGATTCTGTATTGCAGGTTGCATAGTGAGTGAGAGGCACCTCTGTATTCTGATGTGATGTGATCGTGATCACGAACTTTGTCACCAAATAAAAACTGTTTACAAATATGACAGTGTGTAGCATTCTCATAATTACATTGTTCTTCTTTTGATAATGGATTCATAGGATTATTTTTAATCAGTATACTGTTAATTTCTTGAATATCGTTAATTAACCATTCAACAAAAACTTTCACGCAATCTTCACCTCTGTAAGAAACGTATTTATTCAAACTGGAATCGTGCGAGCAGCATACATAATAACCAAAACATGTTGGGACATGCTTTTTCAGGTTCTGCGTATTTTTACCATTCTTTGAATTACAATTAATTAACATGCTTTCGAAGTCAGCGTATATAATGAAATTAATTTTTTGCTTGCGTTCGAAATTCTTAAATTGAATGACAGTATTTTCATTAGGTAAAACTGTTACAATTTCAGAACAATGATGAGTTTTAAATTTATTTTCGCTTTTAAAAAATTGTAAACATGAGTCACAGAAATTCATTTGACCTCTATGTAAAGTTACTTGTTTTCGAATTAATCGTACAAGGTCTTTAATGAAGCAATAATGTCCTTTACCATTTTTTTCTATGTATAACAAATTAAAATGATTATTTTTCTTTGATTTTGATTTGTACAGGGGGCCTGTTACAACACACTTATTATCTAATCCATATATATTAATGCTTATTTCAGGGTTATTCTTTTCAAATAACTGTATATCTTTGACTGATAAGGGGAATGCTATTCCGTCTATATTTAAAACATCTGAATAGTGCGGGTATGATTTAGTTCGACACACATTGCTCTTTGCAGGATATAGACCCGCAAGTATACTCCATAAAAAGCAATAATTATCATTGTTCTGAATATTAATGCAGCTTTTGGTATTTTTGACAGTAGGAGGTAAAGGTATGTAAGTACCTCCTCGCATCGGACAATACTTGTTTACATTGACTTCTAAATGACTTATTGCAACAAAAGACCAGCCAGATTCACGGTGTTCAAATTCAGTAAGTTTATCTTTCAAATGCTCAATCGTTTTTGCAAACAGCTCATTAATATTCGAGTTTCCATAAATAACATCATACGTTCCATAAATAACGTCTCAGGAGTGGGGTATTCATTTTGTATTGGATTCAAACGATACGTTACTATTCTGTTTTTAAAGGCAGTTGCTATAATTTCAATATTATTAAAATCAGTTTTCAATATGCAATTCGATTTATGTAAATTGGTTCTCAAATGATAATTGTATTCATTCTTAGGCAATTCAATTCCACATTTGTCACATTTCATTGAAATAGTTCTGGATGACGGGAGGTTATGTGATCTCACTGTAAACAAAATGACACACTTTATAGATTACAATTTATTTGAAGGTAATATAAGATACATTTATTATTATTTGTTAAATGATATGTTAAAGAACTTATATTTTATAACAAATATATAGGTACTTAAGTTAAGAATGAACACAGAGTTAAAACATCAGTAATATAATAGATGCTAACTAAAAATGAGAACCCATATCTGTGGTATTCCTTTTGCGCTGCGTGAATAAATTAAGCTTAATGTTTCCACGCTTCAATGTTAGGGTGTATTTCATATATATATATATATATATATATATATATATATATATATATATATAAATTTATACATAGTTGGAATTATACATTACGAAAAAGAATTCACTCTAACACTACAGGGTGTAGACATTCAGCTAAATTTATACACGCAAGGCAATATGAATACTGTAAATATAGGAGCATAATTTATTTATTTATTACTCCGGTATTCTATAGCAGATGTATTAACATTAAGATAATAATAAATCGATACAATGTTTAAAATTCATCAATAATAATTACTAACAAATGACGGCACACACGTTCGGTATTCTTTTCGCGTTGCGTGAATAAAATTGGCCAAGTGTCTCCAAGCTTCAGTATTATCATCGGTTCGGTTTTTAATATTGACTACGGCATGACGCCATCGATTCACTGGCGATACCTGTTCAATATCACTGCATTTGTAAACTTTAACCTCAACAAAGTGGGTGCCCTTTTTATCTGGATTTGCCTGACGCGCGAAACCATTCGCAAGCCTTCGTGAAATGTAGGATAATAATTTACCCTCGCCTGAAGTTTGGTTCGCCTCCAACCCCTCGTCATCACTGTCGGCGCCGAATAGCTCCGCCGCAGTGCCGTGTCGCGGCTTCATTGGTGCTGGTGCAATTCTCACCCTCTTCGAGCTCGCCGATGTCGAAGGCTTGGACTTCTTCTTATTCCTTTTGTCACCCTCATCAGCCTTCGGCGGCGGCGGCGGCGGCGGCGGGGGCGAATCATCCTCCGAGGACGACGATAGGAACAATTCTTCGGCATTCGAGCGTTTCGACCTGAAAATCAGATAAATATGTTACTATTAAATTTACAATCATTAAACATGAGCTTGAATAATAGAGTGCGGATACTTTAGTTACGAATTTAAGGTAAACCCAATTATGTATTATTTAGAAACAGATAGGTAGGTAATCAGAAATAATTATTAAGTATTCATTGATCTCGAAGAGAACGATATTATCAAGTATATTCACACACGCACACACACACACACACACGCATACACACACACTATAAAATTTTGTCATAGTAACTACTAGATTACTTTCTACAGGACTACGACGTTGTTAGTTACTGAGACAAAGTTTTATATCACTATAGAACTGTCTCAGTAAGTAGAAATCAAATTGGCTGACTGTAGGTATTAACAGCAAGTAGCAACACCCATAACTAACCATCGATAGACCTTATGTCATTGCAATAACGCTTACAAATGTGTAGTTAACAGTGATGCTGATAGTACATTAGTTTGAAAGGTTAAGTTATAATTCTAAGTAGCTAATTACTCGTGTCTTTCTATATAATTATTATAATTCTCTATTACTCTAACATTTTTTTAATTTAAATAATTATTAATTGAGGAGTGTCTTTTCAAAGGGGTTATTTCTCTATGAGTTTTTTTTTCACACAAAGTATGCTCTTTGTCTAAGTGATCACACAAAATAAGCCCATTTAAAAAGACACTCTTCAATTGTTATTACGAGTTTATGATGATTCTAGTACCTATTAGTAACATTAACATATACATTGATTCATACTTACATGATGATGATGATGTGCTGTAGCTGGAGTTGGGAAGAGAAGAGTGGGTTTCCTTGCTTCCTGTTTATCGGAATGAAGCAATAGGCCCGATCGGGCGGCTTAAGTAGTGAACATTCACGTGGAGCTCTCCCATATATGAAATTTGTCGACGCGATTAAAAAGGTACAGTTTCGAAGGCACATCAGCAATTCAGCACTTAGCCTAAAGTAGAAGCTCTATATTTCGCTTACCTTCACACTGTGGGTTTACTTCCTATCAATAAATAATAACATTTTATTTTCATATTTAGTCAATATTATTTTGAGTAGATACTTACCTTTAATCAACAAACAAACGAAAACAATACATCAGTTATGTAAAACAAAATGTGCAGGTACGTACAGTCGAGTGCATTAATATATAGACACATTTGTAAAGGATCAGTATGGAGAAGTGTATATATATATATATATATATATATATATATATATATATATATATATATATACATATATATATATATATATATATATATATATATATATATATACACTTCTCCATACTGATCCTTTACAAATGTGTCTATATATGTGTATATATATATATATATATATATATATATATATATATATATATATATATATATATATATATATTAATGCCCTTGACTGTACCAAGTAACTTCATTATAATTGTATACGTTCGTTTATCTAGTACTCGTAATCTTAGAAAAGAAGACAAAGTCAGGATAGGAGCTAGTATATTTTATTTGCATCAGCGCATTATTACTAATAACTCTTCAAAATACGAATGCACACGATCGTATTTCAACACAATTTGATCACTAAACGCATGTATTAAGACTCAATTTGGTATGTTTTATTTTATTTCACATATTATGATTATGATTATGATTTGCGGGCAGGTAGGTATGGTATATGTGAACGGTCGACGACAAAAATAAGTATACATTTTTCACCTTATCAGACATCTGTATGTGAAGTGCTAATATATTATATTTATGGCCGTAACTGCACAAAAATTATTAGATATAATATAATCTGTTAAAGTAAGAACAAACACGATTTTTACCCGACTACGGTAACGCAGAAGTGGGTTATGATTTTGGCTGCTATTTATTTACATTCATTTATCTATCTTTTTTCTGGATTTATTTTGCTTTAAACATACTATTAATCTTAAATAAGAAGACGAAGTCACGATATGAGCTAGTATATTTTATTTGCATCAGCGCATTATTGCTCACTCTGTAAATCCACACGTATGTCAATACAATTTGATGACTAACCGTATGTATTAAGAATCAATTTCACGCTTCAATTCTATTTAACTTATTATGATTATGATTCGCCGAGCGGTATATGGATATCAACACAGACGGTATCATATTTGTCAGTCGCCAATCACTCCATATGACTTTCCATATACGAATTTCAATAAAATACATGATATTTTGAACTCTAATAACGATGATATTTTCGGATATAAATCCTGAAAATAAGTGAACAAACTTATTCAATACAATATTTTAACAGCAGTTAGTTCTACTGAAAATATGTCGGTAAGTCCTTTTTAATAAACATTATAGTATTTAAATAGAGCACTTATAAAAAATTGGTATAATAATTTTTAAATTTATTTAAAGTAAATCTCTAATGGATAAATAGTGGGGAACTTAAATCTCTAAATTGTATTTCATTTATCTGTAATAATTGTATCTTACTGTATATTTTTATATTACGGTATTTGATTGGATTTTTTGGTCTCCCCCTAAATACTTTCAGATGAATAGTTAGACATTAATTGAACTAATAATTAATTATTCATTACAGGATACATCAGAACACCTGTTCAACTTCGTTCCTCTCACTTCATCTCTAAATCAAAGTCAGAGTGAAGTTGGATCGGGGGTAAGACGTCTGTCCTCGGGGGTCAAGAGGAAAGCAGCACCCGTTGTTTACTCGTTTATCAAGAAACCACATCGGAATGGTGGCACAAAAGTCATAAAAATAGAAATTTACAACAGTAGCAAACTAGACGAGAATTATGAATGTATCTGTAAATGTAATGCTGAGCTATGTGCCCAATATGTTGTGAAAAATACAATATTAGACGAAGTCTACGAATTAACGCGTAGAGTAATAGATAAGATAGATGAGGGTTTGTCATCGGACTCCCCACATGGGTACACCATTGACTAGAGGTACAATGTCTCAGAAGTCTACTTAATTCTAATTTGTAAAAGATAACACGATATTTGAGTGATATACTTCTTAAATAAATACTATGTAGATAAGAGTACACGTAAAAGGTATTGATCTTGGCCATTGTCTATTGTAAAAAATAAACATTAAAACAAATGTTTCACTCTTTACTATGTTTTTTTTAAACAAAATAAAGTATGTTTATGAATAAGTACATGTGGTTTCTTTTCTATATTATATATGACATATAAAACACAATACTATTATTAGTATCCTCATAGATATCAAACCTAAAGTCACTTGAAGTATTGAATAAAAAACGCAACTGAATAATAAATAAAAAATGGACTGTGTCAATGTCATCTACACGGACGTCACGATGTTAAACTAATGAACACTGAACACTATTGCGGTGTTTTAATAACTAACTGTTATTAAAAATCTAAGCGAATGCGTATATATTATACTGGTTTGCGAGTATCAGCGCGAGTAATCAGAAAAGATAAATGGTTCGTAGACTTGGTACCATTGGTGTAAATAAATACAATATTCGAATGGATAAATGTTACTTCTGGAGTAAAAATGTCCTAAAACCAGAACTTAATAGCTTTCGTCTACCTCACTATTTGAATACATTTTTACGTGACAGACTTCTTGCGGGACACTAAATGTGTATTTGAATGAATACTTCTTGAATCGATTCAAATTAGTATTCCACTAAATGTGTATTTGAATGATAACTTCTTGAATCGATTCAAATTAGTATTCCACTAAATGTGTATTTGAATGATAACTTCTTGAATCGATTCAAATTAGTTCTCCACTAAATGTGTATTTGAAATGATAACTTCTTGAATCGATTCAAATTAGTATTCCACTAAATGTGTTCAAGGGTGTGAGGGATTTGGTGCAGAAAACTTCAGGGTGATTAAAATAAGGAGACGTCCGTTAGCTGTGACTTGTGGATTTAATAGTGACTGACTGAGTGACATGCAAAATTATATTAAAAGATCCTTATAACTAAGAGGCGGTGAGCTGCAAAGGTCGCATTGCATGTGCATTTTCATCAGGCGCCTTAATTGACGCCAACAAAATGTGTATTTGAATGATAACTTCTTGAATCGATTCAAATTAGTATTCGAATGTGTATTTTTGGTGCAGCTGGATCTTATCTGATCCAGCTGCACCAATAATACACTACTCGTAACTTTTTGTTTTTACTATTTTTTTTGTTGTTTTTTTTATTTACTTTTATGTTTCTATTTTTTTTTATCATTATTTTTTTAAATCCGCATTTCGCCCTCAGCGTGACCATTTATTCTCCTTATACATGTTTATTGTAATAAGACATAAGTCAATGCTTTTTTTATAGACTATCTACATTTTTTTTTGACATAGCAATGTAAACCAAATTCAAATATGACCTCAATTTTAAACTGGCAATTTACATCGAACAATAACCACTTTTCACGCTTTTGTCATAGCTCAGAAATGTGTTTTGAGTTGACCAAATGAAATATTTTATCGTTCTATTTTCATAATTCCTGCCACCTGTCTTAGCTATGTTGTAGCGGCTGCACTTTTAACACATTTCTTGTAGACACAAAATTCAATTTCAATTTTATTTCATTACCATTGCAAACATATGAAATAAACAACCAAAATATTTTTCTTCCAAATGTTCCACAAACAGGCCATAGATTAAACACAAATTTTGATTTATTCGAATTGCATTTGGAATATTTTTTTGCCAACCCGCGATTCTTCAAATTTTCTCGCGCTCACTTTACTCTCAATATTCCCAGAAAGTCAAGAAAATGTTTTTTTTTGTATGGAATATGTACGTTGTATTTGCTGAACATCTGAACGACTCTCTGATATTTAGAGTGTAAGTACCTAAGTTTTTTTTTCTTTACTTTTGGGATGTTTTGAAACCAATAAAGAACTTTCATTTTTTTTTAAGTTTTTTTTTAACCCAGGTATTTTACTATGCACTAGATTACTAACTGACCAGATCAAAGAGTGAGGTAAGATAAGCAGCAATTTTGTTGACTTACTTCGATCGATTTCACTGCATAATATTCTTTGATGATATATGGTATGTGATATTTCTGACTATGTGAGCGTAATTTTAAGATAATATTGATTTCAGGGCCACAACGTTGGTCGCCAGTTCTTGTATTTTTTTTGCTGATGTGTTGGTATATTTCCTTTAAAACGATATTTAGTCACGATTGCAAGCTCGCCGTCAAACGATAGATTCTAGAATATAGAACTTCACTTTTTTTTTTAGGGAAGTTAGAACAAAAGTCTCAAAAGAATGTTTTTGTATCAACTGATGCAGTTTTCTGCGAATATCAACTATCTATGTCATCAAAGTAACACTAAAGTCGAATTACAGGACTAAAGTTTTAACATTCCTACAAGGCCCTTAAAGGCTGCCACCCAAATTTGTTTCAAATTGTGACATCACGGTTGCCAATCAGTGATAAGTTTTCTATGGAAGAACAAGAAAATTGCTATTTAAACTGGGAACTAATAACTTCAATATGAATGTTGTACAAGTTTTTTTTTAAACTACAGAGTGAACGGCGAATTTTTTTGTAGATTTAACTACACTATGTCACAAAAATTAACACTAAGAATCAACATTATTTCACAGTAATACCAGCGTAAACAATAAATTGAAAAAGGTCATGAGCTTATCCTGACCTAGAGGTCGTGCAAATTATTCACCAATAGACAGCATGTCTTAAACTCTATAATTTTCACAATTCATTAATTGCAATTCTCATTTACATTTGTGCAACGAAAATGACAACACTTCAACGCTCATTAGCACTGAAATTCTGACGCCGTAACTTAATCACATTGTTATCGTGTTAAACTATTATTACTATTTGTCTATTATCATGTGCTGAAAACATGGAAATCCAAGAAATTGGCAGACGCTTCTTATTATATTCAAATTCAATTAGTTAATCAAATTAAATATACTTTGATACCGACCTGTGCCAAGTTACAGGCACACCTCATTTTAAAAATCAAAGTGTCCTCAATAAAGGCTGTTAGTTTTTATTTTTGCCTGTTGTCAACTTTTCTAGGTAAAGGATGTCAACGAATAAGTGCCGTTGATCAAGATTGCCAACAATAATGAGACATTTTTCTATCATGTTTTACGTACAATTTTCAGATGCTATGTGATATGTAGCACTCCAAACGAGGCTTTGAAAAAGAAAAATATCACCAAACTTTAGGTACTTTAACTGAAATGGTATTTTTTATATTTTTGAAATTGAAAAATCGCTTTCATGATTTATTAAAGTTGTTTTTTGCAGTTAAGCTATTGATACCGCCCTTCTAAGGAAGTTAAATCACTATATTATATTGTAATCAGTAAATCTTGTAATTTTTGACCATAACTTAATGACAAAAGTGTTTTACGACTACCACTTACAACTGCTAAAGTTTCAAACTAATACGAGTGACATGTGACAACAGATTTCAGCGTTTGTAATTTTTATAGGTAGGTACCCGGTGCATACATTTTTTTATTTTGCTTAATTTTTTAGACATTTAGTCTTAAATACTTCTTCAGAAGACTTTAAATTTATACTACTTTGTTGTCATTTTCATGATAACGCAGAATTTAAATAAAAATCCTACTTTAGATAGTAATTTATTGTGGTCGATGAACTCTGACGCTGTCAACGTGTCATATGTGTGAGCAAGTATTTTAGCGTCAAGTCTTAGGACAGTGTTAAAGGGCTCTCATTTTTTTATTAAGCCAAAAGTTATTTAATTGGTATTGGCTTGTGTTTTTTTTTAGTATCTTTTTTTTGTTTTAATTAGTTCAGTCTTTGTGAACTTTAAAGAAGCTATATGTTCCTAAAAAAAAATCCGGATCATTTATCAATTTGGCCACTAATCCATGCCATTTATCAATTTGGTAACTATTCAAAGGCAAAGGGCACCTATTGGGTCTGATATTATAATCGCACATACGCATTGCGATTTCAGCGTTTTT
This sequence comes from Thaumatotibia leucotreta, assembly GCA_025490895.1. NCBI lineage: Eukaryota > Metazoa > Arthropoda > Insecta > Lepidoptera > Tortricidae > Thaumatotibia > Thaumatotibia leucotreta. The sequence continues at coordinate 16,661 of JALPQI010002521.1, forward strand.
TTTTTATTACTAGCTACATGGGTCTAGTAAGAGATTAGATTCAGTTGGAAATAACCAAGAGATAAGTAACCAATCAAATTGATTTAATTTCTCCGATTGTACTTATTCACGTGTTTGGGTGTTTATCGATAAAGTTGCTGAAATTTTTTTTCACGACGTTGACGATTTGTTTCTTATCTCGTTAAGTTTTTGTCAACTGACCAACTATCAAACAAATTATTGTTTATTTAACAATAATTACGCATCAATGTCTCAGAAAAAGTTATAGGTACCGGAAATTGGGACACAAATTCCTGCTTATGTTCTCATTATGATGTGACGCATCGTGATCGGTAAAATTAAATGATAAATCATGTACTATATTGTACGTGCAGATTGTTAATTACGGGATTATTAAGATACTTCTCAAAACTGCTTGTTCAAAAAATGACTCACCATTATTGCAATTCATAAGACTGCTTAGTCACAATTATATTCTACACCAGGCTCAAAGAGCCATGCAAAGCAGTTAAAATTATCACTTGTTTGCTGGTATTTGCGGTAGGTATTGTTGGGCGTAGCTGAAGTTCCATCTTCCTTTCGTTTCTTGTACCCCATAGGACAGAAAGTAGCGTCGTGGTTGATGTAGTTGCACACGTAGCAGGGAACAGTAGATTTAGGTTGGTTTGTTTTTGTTCAAACGGCCGTCATAATCTTCACCACGGTGACCTATTTCTTCGCATAATTTGCAATTCTCTCGAAACTACTGTATCGATGTACGTAGTTTTATTGATGAAACTCCTGGGATCACTCTCTTTATAGGTGGCTTCCACATTCCTTAGTTTAGGTGTGAAACCGCGGAGAAAATTCTCTTGATCGATTCTGGTATGTTCGGATCCGATGGAATCATCTTTGACAGAGAATGGGCGAAAATACTACTCGTAGCTACAGCTTTCTACTGCGTCCAATCCAACCGAATAGGCCCAACATTTAAGCGAATGTAGACTTGATTTGATGGCGAATTTGGGTTCGACACTTCTGATATTGGCGTCTCTTCTGTTATTATAATAAGAGTAGGGTTTAGGGTCCAATGAATGAGACAATTACCAACTTCGTATTTGAGTACTGTTTTATTCTTTATCAATTCGCGATATTAAAACATCAATCTTAAAATAACACAGCGTATAAGACTACGTCTGCAACTGACCATTTCGATGACAAGAATGCCCCCACCGACCATCAGTCAGGTTACTTATAGGACTTAGAGGGTCCGGGCGGGTGCAGGTGGCGTGACGTCATAGTGGCGTGATCGCCTGATCGGTTAGGTCAGGTGCAGCTGTTGTTTTTGTACATTGATTACTATTGGATATTTTTCACATTTTCGATTCTACATGATGACGCCGCCGTCATATTTAATTTATATTGTAATAACTAATAAATTAAAGTGGCGCGTTCATTATTTACTACTATATATAAATATAGTACACTTTATCAGTAAAGTGGTATTCGCAATACATTTTCACCATTAGGTAGAATTTATAATGCCAATTATAACATGGTCATATATTACTTAGATAGCTCTGTCAAAACAAACTCAACGGCATTAAGTGATTTAATTTTGTTTACACCAGCTAGCACTAACAAAACTATATGCACGAGCAAGTTGTCAATCCGTCTTGTTTAGTTTCGCTGGACGCTTTTATTCCACATATTTGGCATATAGGTAGCAATTATATGATCAATAAATAACTAACTCAACGCTTATATGGCTCTTATATGATTAAAACTCATATAAAAGCTATATAAGTCGCTATTATACAGCTAGTTAGCTATAAAGTGGTCACGGCGATGATTATTATATGACTAATAAGTGGTGGCAGTTTCAGTTAAATGGCTTTTATATGGCTAAAAAGCTGAGTAATATGGGCCCAAATCGCGTTATATAAACGTAATTATTACGTTTTTATGACCAATTTCATAAGCTAAAAGACTGAATATGTTACGTTTCCGCGACGATTATATGACGAAATTTCGCTAGTTGGGAAGTATCTCGGGGCGAGAAGTACTATTATCAAACCGTAATCAGAAAGGGATTCGAAAGTGTTACTGTTGACTCAACAAATGACACAACATTTAACAGGAAAAGAGTTGTTTATAGATGTAGTGAGTGATTAATTTGTGCATTGTTTGTAAGTCTCTGCACTTAAACTATAAATATATTAATATAACTATGAACATAATCCTTGATTTAGTTATACACTGTTGTGTCAACAGTACTTTCAAATCCTATTCTAATCGCGGTTTGATAATACCATCAGTGTTTTCTTAATACATTTACGGTATGTTTCACAATCTTCGAATAAATATATTGATCAAATAAAACTGTCACTATCCTTTTTTCCATGCACATAAACCAAAAACGACAGCGAAAATTTATCTGTTAGTATATGTTTTATTCGAGAATGGCGATGCAGGCCGATAAACAATCTGTCTGTTCACACCACCTAATATTCGAATACGGGTCTTTTCTTCCCTGTTAGGAGGGATCAAAGTGGCACTTTTCTGTTCAAGGACTTTCTATTGCCGGCCTAAAAAATTACAATGAAATATGAAAATAAACAGTACGTTCATAATTGATAAAAATTTCTTCAGAATCGATTATTTGCATTAATATTAAATATGTGATATATCTTTTATTTTTCTCATAGGTGGTGTGAAAAGCAGTATGTGTCACACGGTATCAAAATTATTTCGTCTTGGGCGTTAACGCTTGAATCCTTCATTACGCTCAGGGTTCCACTTTAGAATCCCTCCCTACGGTCGGGATTCAATTGTGGAATCCGTCGCTCCATTCAGGATTCAAAATACGCCCACGCTGGAAATATACCGTTATGATCCATTGTGACACAATCTACTAATGTAGCTCACGAGATACTGTGGTGTAGCGTTTTAGGTGCTGATGAAGAATCCTAGATACGGTTCCTGACATGCCACGGGAAATTTGGTTTTCATTGAGTGACTCGTTGCACCTTTTGGCTGTCAGAAAATCTCTGGTGAAATCATGATCTTGAAATTGACATGGTAACGTTGAACGGTGTAAGCGGCAATTTCACTTGGTCCTTCGCCGCATGCGGTCGTCGAATTAAAGTACGAGGTTGGCAGGCAACCTACAAAGTTTGCATGCGGCGGACGACCAAGTGTAATTGTAATACTAAGGGTTAAGTGGTCTGAAAAACGATCCATCGTTCTAATTTTCGTACCAAAGTTTTAATTACACTCAACACTGAACGACCTAAAATGTAGGCACTACAGTGGTACACTCAACCACGTAAACGTTGGCAGTAATAATGATTTTAGTTCTAAATCTATTATTAATGTCTCAACTAAATTTGATGGGTTGGGCTTGAAAGGGCGATTACACATGAACAACTCAAACAAATCAGTTTTTGTTCAATCAAATTGGCATAAAATGCTGCAATCATACGAGTAGGTTTTAAATGTAGGGCAATTTGAAGCACAAATAGGGAACCTATTAGTAACGTGTCTATTAACAGGCTCTTAAATCATGATAGTCAGCTTTTTTCCATTCAGGATAAGATTCATTTACGTAGGTACCTTGGAACAAATCACGGTAGTTATATTTGTTTTAATCTAATATCAGTATTTATGAGCAAATATAAAAGTTTCGGGTTTTTGCACGAGATTTACAAATTGTTCCAAAAAGCATTTTAACAGGCATTCCATTAGCGTAAACACCTACGCTTACGGGTCGTGTATCTATCCTATACATAAAATAAACAATTCGTTTCTTTTAGTTTATGTATTCACTTCATCAGCCTAAAATATCGGTCCATTCCTGACAACGACTCCTCAGCTTATCTGTATGGACGCATTAGTTAAGGTGCATGCAGACCAAAAGAACATTCGCTGTTCTATCCCCCGCTCTACGAAATCAACGAATCACGTTTCCTGTAACGATCGAATTTCGTAGAGTAGGGGGATAGAACAGCGAATGCTCTTTTGGTGTGCATGCATTTTTAGGAGGTAATTGCCCTTATATGTATGTTTAAAGGTATTTTTTTAATAATTCATGTTAAGACTTTGTTTCACACTGGACCATATTCGTTATTTAAAAAAATATGTGTGCTGTTGTAGGCACAATGAAAGTAAATTACTTTGTAAAAATAAATTGGGTTGCCTGTGGAAATGAAAAATTTACATGCATTATTTATTTCTGCTCAACAAAAATATGATTACATGTATATTGTTCGTATGTGTTCTGCCTAATATCTGTCCTAGCTCAGTCACAATGACTGAAATGAAAATAGTTTTCGGGAGTCGTCTTGATTGAATTGATATATGAATACTTTAGTATCACTCGTATCGTGACATTGACTGGATTGCCTAGGGGAGTTGTTTAACAAGTCACAATAGCGTTGACTTATCGAATGTTTATCCAACTTTTGTGTAATAAATGCTATATTACTTTTATTGCCTTAGTTCTGTTTGTGTGAGGGTCACTGTTATTGGAGTGAATGAGTAACGTTTTGCTTTAAATGAACACCTCAAAATTATTATTATTATTTGTTCTGTAAGATACAGGATTACAACTTAAAACTAAATACTTTGTCCCACAAAACTGTTTGAACAGTTTGACTATGGGATTCGTGAGTCTCTGCAATTCATTAAAAACACTGAAGTATAGAAATCTTCTTCTTAGTCGTGCACTCTTGACAGAGTGGTCGTGGTCATGTCAAAGTCGATTTTTGCGCCACAGCAGCTCTCGTGATCCGTCGCCATGTGGCTCTATCTATGGTGGAGTGGGAGCAGTCGTTGATGGTATTTTCTGTGATGGACTTAATGAGGTCCGTCCATCGTGTTGGGGAGCGGCCATGAGATCTTTTGCCCTCGACTTTTCCTTGCACCACCAAACGTTCCATGGAGTTCTCGTTACGGGTTATGTGTCCAAAGAATTTGAGGATTCGCAGTTGAACAGCCGATGATAATCTCTCTTTGATTTTTAATTCTTTCAGAATCGAAACGTTGGTACACACCACACCACATTTCCAGCGCGTCAATCTTGCGACGGTCTTGCATCCTCAGCGTCCACGTCTCAGCTCCGTATAGGAAGATTGGAAAGACTAGGCATCTCATCAGCCGAATCTTTGTGCTTCTGGTTATTTTGCGGTCCTTCCAAATCTTTGTGAGCTTTTCGACTGAGGATCTAGTCACGGCGCAACGTCTCCGAATCTCATCTTCGCAACCACCGGCGTTGGTGATCGTAGAGCCCAGGTATATATAGCTGTTGACGACTTCGCATCCTGCTATATTTTGGACGTCTGGTTGGTTGTTTCTGGCGCGGTCTACGATCAACATTTTGGTTTTGTCGCGATTGATTGCCAGACCAAAATCAAGCGCTCTGGTCTCTAGGAGTCGAAGTAGGGTCTCGATTTCGCTTTTGTTTGACGCTAGGCGGGTAGTATCGTCTGCATACCTAAGGTTGCATATTTTCCGGCCTCCCACGGATATTCCCTTGTTCCAATCTTCGAGAACTATACGCATGATATACTCTGTGTATATGTTGAGTATAGAAATAGAAGTGTCCAATTTACATAGAAATTTAGGCAAAGTGAAAGAATATAAGATGGTGTTTAAATACTGTCGAGGTAGTGTTGTAATAGGGTTTTTTTTATCTAGTTTTGTTTGTCTCGGCTCTAATAGCCGCAGGTAAGGTGTTAAGTAAGTATGGCAAGCGCTTTTCGATGAGTCTATCCCCATATTAATGCAGGTGTTCGTCCATTTTAGGTTAGGAAGCCTTATAGTTTCGGACGTTAGTAGGTACTAGAAAAAAAATTGCCCCGTGAAATGTGATCCGTGGGTCCAAAAAATATGCTATGTATACTGAATATCGATTGATATGAAGTACGTTAAATGTGAATTCTACGTGTGTACATGCGAGTGAAGGAAGGTAAATACTCGTATGTGACACGTTTAGCGGATATTTTATCTCTCGTGGTAGGTAGTTCTACGGGAGTTTACGTCACTCACACATTACGTACAAGCAACATGTAAACACAAGAGAAATTGAATTAAATTTTCTATTTCTAAAGGTGCGTTCAAACCAAAAGAGCATTTCGCTATTCTATCCCCCGTTCTACAAAATCAACCAATCACGTTTTGTGTAGCGATCGAATTTCGTAGAGTGGGGGGTTAGAACAGCGAATGCTCTTTTAGTTTGAACGCACCTTGACGTACTTGCACTGGTTGGACCTTAAAACATCACTTCCCATTTCGCATGTGCAGCTGCTTCAAATGTAATACGTATAAATTTATGTTAATACATATTTAATTTGAAAAATAATAAACCGGCCATGCTCAATGTAGTAGGGGTTCCGTAGTTATTCAAAAACGGCTGGGCCGATTATGTTTAAATAGTTTTATTTTAAAGTATTCCATAAGCTCACTGTACATGAATTTTTCCTAAATTTGTTGACACATTTTTTTTTATTCTCAAGCCAAATTTTCTTTTGAAACTCTTATACTTTTTCAACCTATTCAACGATATCCCATAATACAGAATTACAGCCAAATAAAAAAATCATCCCGACCTTACTACTAAGGGAGGTACCCTAAAAATATATTTTTTTGTACGTTTTATTCTACCACTTTGTCGGCTTTATTAATATGTATTGCTGTACCAAATTGCAAATTCCTACAAACGGCCACTGAGCTATGCTGCGGATAGACGGACACGGTGAAACTATAAGGGTTCATAGTTTACTACGGAACCCTAAAAGTCATTACACACTTCTGAAGTGACTAATTTTCATAGCAAAAATTTACAGATTTATTAAAAATGTTTTTTAAATGCCTCATGTATACCTACTGTGTAATTCTATAATAAAACCATCATCATATAACGATAGGTACCTGTAGGTGTAGGTAGGCTTATGATGGTATTGATAGTCCCGTGTTTAATCGTTTGTCATTGTTGCCGTCAGGTTCTAACGAGTATGCAAGTGTGAAAGTGACGAATAGCACGATAAATGACAAACGCATGACCATCATAAGCCACCTGTAACAACATGTCGTACAAAAAACCGTGTGAGCACCAAGAGACTCCCACACCTCACAGAACAGATATAAATACCGCATCGTGATGAGATGATTCAGGCTCAATCACAGATGTCATATATGTCATAGATCAAGCAAACATATCTACTTAGCATGTCAAAAGAACTCAGTAAAATCTACTGAGTTGTCCGTCTTTAATCGCAGCTTGCAGCTTACGGGCGTCACATTTTTTAAGTTGAAGCGAACAAAAACATTAATAATGCCTCCTTAAGTAATATTAATTGCAACAACACAAAAAATATGAATACTCAAGGGACTGAGATATATTTAAAATCATAGGCAAGTATATAACAACTTCAGTACAAAATCTGACACGCTCGGCCGCCATACAAATGAATGAACTTGTTTCTTCTATCCATATCTAATTCTGTGGGCTCAATTGCCTGCTCTGTTTACCCTCAAATTCATCATAAAATTCAAAATTGATTCAGTGCTCTACAGAATTGATGAAACTAATTGAAATAAAACTAGCTTTATCAATCAATTTCGCGGAATATGCAATTCGAATTGAATGAAAATAAAGGCGATCCTCGTTGAACGGTTCGTTTAATTTTCTATGTCTATGAACTATCGGCTATAAACACGAACAAAAGATACCTAGTCATAGTCATTTATTTATAATATTCTAAATATTACATGTCAAAAAGTTATTATACATTCAAATGGTAAAATAAAAAGATTAAACCTAATTATAGTATAAGTTTGTACATGACAATTGTGATTCGATTACATTTTAAAAATAAATGTCATACAATAATAAATTAATTAGTCAAGGTAATAAAAGAGACAAAGCGATACTCGCCCAGCTATCACCGCCGCCGGAGTGCTTATCTTTTGTTCGTGTTTATAGTATAGCCCATAGTTCATATCTTTAGTAGTGCTCGGTGAGACCAGTGCCTTATGTCTTCCGTTTCTATTTTCGGGAGGGAATAATTAGAAAGAAATCTTGCTCCGTCTTTACATGCGAATGCCTTGATGTGTCCTCTGGTCCCTCTCAATCTTATGGACACTGCTCGAATCGCTGATATTTAAACTTTTTACCTTTAACCAGAAGATTATTTGAGCGTATGGCTTTTTTTTCGAGTTCGACTGTAAGCTATACCAGGTAGCTCCAATTAACGTACCAAGCAGTCTGTTAAATTTAACGGAATTAAAAAAAAACACGGTGGGTTATATTTCGTCTTATTTACAAATACCGTAAATTCTTAGATTGAGATTTTAAGATGCAGGCTTAGAACTCTCTCACCCTGTCTTCAAATTTTTCGTCTCAAGAGTCCTCGAATGTCAGGACGCCCTAAGTATCCTTGGACGATATCTTAGTAATGTTACCGACTTTTGAAATGTCAGTTAATCTCCAGTATTCCTCGAGGCATTACAAAGTACGAAGTTAAAATCTGTACTTAGGTCTTTAAGATTTCACCTTTAAGGATAAATCTGTAGCCATTTTGGATGAATTATTCCAGCATGAATTAAAACCAGAATAAATGTTTTCATCACACTTGCTGTCTACGTGCGCCATTGCCTGCGCGCGTAGCGGGAGTAATAGAAAAGTGAAATTCCCTGGGGAGTAATAGAAATGTCAGTACGCCATTTGATAATATTATGTCTTAAAACTTATTTTTTGGTTGGCAAGTGTGATGAAAATCATGGTATGCATCACGGTCGGTAAGCGGAATACTAACTCGAGTCATAAAAGCCCTCCGCCTAACGGCGTCGGGCTTCTAACACTCTCGTTAGTGATTCCGTACTTACCTCCCTTGATGCACAATGTACTATTAATTTCCCCGTGTAAGTATGTTAACGAAGCTATTCAATTATATTTGCGAGTAACCACGTTATTCCGTTGGGCGACGAAGTCCGGGAAAAATTATAAACTGAAATATTTGACATAATATTACACCACATTATATTAGTAACAAATGTGCTCACCGTAGAAAAAATAACTGCGAAAGACTGGTTGTCGCGGGATCCCGCAATGAACCCGCTTAATTATTAAGAAATTGATATTTTCTAATAATTTTTAATTAATTATTACATCATCAGCCTATCTCAGTCCACTGCTGGACTCGGCATTTATTTATTTATTTATGAATAAAGGTTGTAAGACTCCATATTTAAGTGCACTGCCAATGCCACATAATATAGGTACACAATATAATAAATGAAAGGTATTTATGATTGAAGCAATTTTAATTTTGATATTTCCGAGAGCAAAAAATCTAAATAGAAGATACCGAAACCTATTTCACAGTAAATTTTCTGCTTCAATCAATTTCAGTGCAATTGATGTTGAAGCAAAAAATACTTCGGACATTTCCACGAAGGTACGACGCCAAAAGTTTATGCACTATTGTACAATTGTACGGTTACTATAGGCCCGAAGGGTGTCGTATTTTGGTTTCGCTGCTATCTATCCTGCCGAAGCCTATGCAATATAAGATCGTGAAAATCTGATAATTATTTGATATTTTGTTTCCCATTATTTTAGTTGTTTATGCGCATTAATTATAACCGGGGGGTTACCATGATCTCTTATTGCGATTCGTTTTAGGTTCTGCTTGTTAGTTTTTAGGGTTCTGTAGCCAAAATGGCAAAAACGGAACCCTTATAGATTCGTCATGTCCGTCTGTCCGTCTGTCACAGTCGATTTACTCGGAAACTATAAATGCTACAGTAACGAAATTTGGTAGGAATATGTGTTGTATGAACCGCTACAAGATTAAGATACTATATTGTAAAAAAAATGTGAGGTTGGGGTCCTCCGTTCATGTAACTGAGGGAAGAATTTTTTTTTAGATGTACTTATAACTTGCACATATTATTATGGTGTGAGGTTTTCAATGGATGGTGAAGCACATATATATATTTTTAACTATGTATATTTACACCAAGTAATAATTATAATAAAGCAAATGCACTGACAAAACCAAACGTACAGTAACGAAATAGGGTACAAAAAGACCTCGAGGTTCAAAGGTAGGTAATATGAGTAAACCTGGACAGCCCTAATGTTTAAAGGTCACACGTCACTTCGGTTCGCCAGGTTAACTCACCTGTGTTTGACAAGCAATGGGATTATAAGGCCGGTTTACCTACGCAGATGTGAACTCGGCCAAAAGAGCGCACTAAACTTTTATAAACAGTAGTTTAGTGCTGTCATTTAGTTTTTTTAAGTGTGGCAGTAAGAATACATTTGTCACCACACCAACTCCTCCTGCGGGTGTCGTAAGAGTCGACTAAGGGATTGAAGTGTCACTGACCACTATTTGATAAAAGATTGATGATGGGCAGCAGCGTCATCATAGTAGACACGTTACTGCGATCGCCAATCCGCTTGCCCAGCGTAACGATTATGGTAATTTACCTCCTAATGCGTTTATACGCATAGTTAATAGGAGATGCCTACGTCCAGTAGTGGACTATCATAGGCTGATGATGATGACGATGATTTAGTTTTTTGCCACCAGTGGCCTATTTGACCATAATTACATGTGTGAAAATTGTAAAATATCGTTAATCAACTACTTTTTATTTTCCAAAACCCGTGACAATTGTCGCAAGGTTTAATACATTTTACAATTGTCGTGTTTTTGTGACAATTGTAATTTTGCTTCGCAAAAAAGTTGTTATTTACCGCTGATTTATTAAAGTTCCTGCACTACATTTTATGTTGGTGGCAAACAAACGTACTGCCCTTCCGATCGTAAGCGGTAACTGTAGCCTATAGATGCCGCCGATTGGAGAAACATATAATTTACAATTGTAGCACTTGTCAATGTGGTGAAATTGGAGCCTGGTGAATGCAATACGTATATTTTTTCGTCCCAATTCTTCAAGAGTCGATCAACGATTGAATTTGTACTGTCCATTTACTTGTTGAATGTCCATTTACTATGTTTACATCATAGTGGACACATTGCCAATGGGAATTTATCTCCATATACGTCCAAAAACGTATAGGTACCCAATTAAGGCCTATCTCAAGCAGTGGTAGACGACGATAGCAGAATTGATACGAATAAATACCTACGTATATCATTCGGTAGCATATAAATTACACAATGGTCGTAATGTCACAAATGTCAGTGATCCGTCAGTATAAATCTCCTGTGTTTGATAAGCAATGGGATTATAAAGCCGGTTTCCTACGCAGATGTGAATTTGCCCAAGCGACGAGTGGACGCACTAAACTTTTAAAATCAGTAGTTAGGGACAGCTATTTTGTATTGTAGAAATTTTAAAAACGATTAGATTAGACGCACTTAAGTATATTCGGCGGCATAATAATTACACATCGCACGCACGTAGTGACTAAATACACGTGAGTTTAACCGTTTAATTTTTTTTTTTTTTTTTTATACCTCGTCGGTGGCAAACAAGCATACGGCCCGCCTGATGGAAAGCAGTCACCGTAGCCTATGGGCGCTTGCAACCCCAGGGGTGTCACATGCGCGTTGCCGACCCAATAAGAACTTGTACACTCCTCTTTTGAAGAACCCCATACTGTAGTCCAACGGGAAAACCTCGGCAGGGAGCTCATTCCACAGACGGACCGTCCGCGGGAGGAAGTGCCTCTGAAACCGCACGGTGCGCGACCATTTAGGTTGCAAGGTGTGAGGATGAGCGCCCAGTCGCCCAGTTTAATTATATTTATCGCTCGCAACGTCACAAATGGCGGGGATTTGTCAGGGATACCTAACTCGAAGTTTTAAATATAATCAGTAGTTTAGTAGTGCTCCTATTCAGTCTTTCAGAATCTTTCATACTCTGTTATTCGGTGGCAATATGTATCAAGATCAAAAAACTCACTCATTTAGTGGTTAACGGGGATCTATACAGTGAGAGCATTTGAATAATAATGTAATAAAATGAAATATGTGTGTATGTGTGCGTGTATGTTTTCATTATTGTAGGTCATTAATTTTATCACTATGGGTAAGGATTTATACATTTTAAATATTTTTTTGTAAATGCAAAAGTAATCATCCGTAATTTTTTTCTAATGTCGGCTTTCATGGACCTTATTGCAAGAAATTATAGACCATCGAGAGCTGCCAGCCCGCTGGTAGCTACATACACAACTAAAATGTGAACGAGCGACAACTTTGGCGGCAGATAAACCGTACGCGGTTTTTGCTCGCCAGGTGACCCTTATTGTTATTAGCTTTTAAGTGTTTTTAGATAAATAAATTGAAAAAAAAAAATCACTTGTTGCTGTTTGATTTTGTAAGATAGGTAGGTCAAAACAAAACGTCCATGTTCTTGAATTGTGCCTACAAAGGAGGCCCACGGCCCATAGAAGCTACATGGAGAATTCACTGTGTCGGCGACCTAAAGGACAAGAGTCACTAATTTCTAAAGTAGGTATCAGTAACGCGTATGTGGCATGCCTGGGGGTATCACGTATGAAAGATCTACGGTAAGGCGTATATTTATTGCTGCGTGTATCATAAAAAACCGGCCAAGAACATATCGGCCCATGCTCAGTGTAGAGTTCCGTAGTCATTCAAAAACGGCTGGGCCGATTATGTTCGGAATAGTTTTATTTTAAGTATTCTATAAGCCCACTATTCATGATTTACTAGAGGGCCCTCCCCCCTCTAAGTTTTGATCCTCCTTTTGACACAATTGTTTTTTCTTCTGGAGCGATTATCTTCGAAAATATTGAATTTAGAAAAAAACTTTATTTTAAGACGCTTATTCTTTTTAAGAGACCTATTCAATGATGTCGCACACTATAGGATTACAGCAAAATGAAAATCAGTTTTTGCCATTTTGGCTACGGAACCCTTAAAAACAAGCAAGTTCTGAAGTTGTGAAAAACAAGGAATTATACGAAAGTTGAAAGGGATTTTTGGACTACTATGTAAAACTGTGTACTGTGGCCACCGGACCGTGACTGCCGTACATGCATATTCTTGTATAAAATGGATTACAGTGGGCCGGAACGGTCGAAGTAATTGCATTAAATAAAACTGGATTTTTATTACATTAAACATGAGCCTGTTATTTGAGCATGTAAAATTAACACACGTTGTGCCAACAAAATGTGAGTTGGGTTCAGTTAATCCATTTCGTATCCGACACAGAATTGGTTCAAGTTGGCTTTTATTTTATAATTTAATTCATAATAATATTACATGTTCGGAATCCATATTTATTTAATCATGGAATGTTAGTTAGTTCACTAATCGTACACATTTAACTGTTATGGTAAATATGACGCAGAGTCTAATTTAATAATAACTGACGGTCACATTGATTTTGTGTGTTGGCCGCCCGGTCAGCGGTGAGGGTAGTAAGAAAACATTTTGCTGTCCTCCGGCCGGCAAACGGCACTTTGCCGGTCGCTGCGCTAAACTAACTTGCCGCCCACCGACTCCGTTGAGCAGAAAAATAATATACACACCTCGGCCGTTAAATGGGAAAGCCTCGGATTACATGTTTGTAGGCCGAGGCGAATGAGACATTTCCCACTCAAACGGCCTTGGCATGTAATCTACTATTGTCATCGCCCCTACTCTTCCCGTGGGTGCCGCAAGAGAAGAAGGGATTGTATTGTCACACCATTCATTTATTGAGCATTGATGGTTGCCAGCAGCTTCACCACACACTACTGCGATCGCCAATCCACTTGTAAAGGCCTACTACCGCGAAAATCGAAATTCGGAAATTTCAAGGATTTTTCTCTGTCACTCAAACGAAGGAAATATACGAATTCGTTTTTCACGGTAAGGCCGCAGCATGGTGATTATAGGCATTACTTCCCAATGCGTCCATACGCATAGATAATTAGAAGGTCTATATCCATCACTGGACGAAAACTGATGGTATATGAAGGGTCCACGGAAAAAACATGTCCAGTGCCTAAAAAAATCAGGGCAAATTCACACCTTATTCTGTTAAAAGTAAGGTGGTTTTACCTTCTGTAATTTGAATTAACTAGACATGTTCTTTCCGTGGACCCTTCATATACCTCCTACGTATACTGGTGCAAGTGCAAAATCATCATTTTCCAGGAGAGCTGTTCAAAGGTACAAAGTTCTGTAACTAGCTCATACAATGAAATAATTTCGTGATATTTTCAAGAATTTATAACAAATACATTTTAATACAATCTACGTATTTACTTTTTTTGAAATAATTAGTAGTTTTTGAAAAAATGGTAGTTACACCAGTATACGTGCAATTTACGAGTTCTTGTTTTTGATTAACTGAGACAACTACCGTATACGTAGTATACTATAACTCGATGAATACAGATATATTTTTAGTGCCTTTGATGTATATTTTGTATCATGCACCGTAAATATCTAAACAAACCGGAGTTGTTGCTCTGATGTTTTTTATTGGTTAGTTTTCGCCTAATTTGTCACTTGTACCAGTATACGTCTAAATCGATTAATCATGTACCAGTATACGTTGAAGCTTTTTTTGTATGTTATGGGCCTTGCAGGAAGTCTAAAATAAACTCTTAAAATAAAAAAAATAAAACTGATTTGCCGTCATTTTTAAATAAATATATTTTTTATTATTCTTAGTGTCCTACCGGATTAATGGAAGAAAGTCTTGAAACAAACACAAAGTTTTAATTTCAAGTAATCAAGACATGTCTTACAACATCAAAAGGCAATATAACAATTGAAGCGATTTGGGCTCTACTTTTCACTTACGATCAGGTGGAGTGGAGCCACTTTGTTGTGCCAACATAAAAAAAAAACGAAGAAATAACATCAACATAAATATTTCAGCGTTGCTTTTACAAAAAAAAATATATACACGAATTCGATGCCATGCTTCAATACTTCTTAGGTGCGTACAGTAAGACGTAACTACTTAGTAATGAATTTAAGACTCAAATTAAAAAAGTACGAGTATATATTGGAACTACTAAGTAGGCTTCTTTCGTTTTAGTGTAAGTATGTCAAAATTCAATGTATAAGTATAAGTAGCTGATATACTTTTTTACTGTCTGGGCTTTCAGACTTAAAATTATAAACGACGTGTCATTCGTCCATCCAATACTGGTGGTAGGTTTGAGAAGACGATATTATTAAAGACATTATATATGAATTAGAAAACAATTTAAATGGTTACGAATATTATTCACTTGTTATTCAACATGGACCAAAGGGAATATTGTAAGCTCTGATTTCATTTAGTAATTAGAATTCTTAATATCGGCTCGCAAAGAATATGTTTGCTTATGAGCAGCCGTCGGTATCTTCTTACCCCTTGACTTAGCGTTCCGATAAACATAGTTTGTCCCTTTCGGTCTTATCCGTACGTATATAAGGCGGTTAGCAGGCAAGCGCTCTGTCTAAACTTCTACATTGATGTACTTCTAATATATTGTTATTGAACACGCGACACTCGAAATACATAAGACGGTTATGAAAAAAAATATCGTGGGAAAATTAAAGAACGTCAATTGTGTTGCTGTGTTATTACATATTTGAAAAACACACTACCTAATTGCTGGCCAGATTCGTATTCGTATTCGGCCTTGCTAATATTCAGCTATCTATATTAGCTTAGCTGGCAAGCAGTAATCTACTATTTTATTATATTTAGTTAGGTAGGTAGGTTACGCATAATTCATTTAATTTAACATAACAACTAATCAAATAACAACAATATTGCTAAATAATAAGCAATAGAGCCTACTTTTATGTGTAGATTTTAGAGTGTTGCTTGCGCATACTGGTATAACTTCCGCCCGCGGCGATACGTGTACTGCGTATAGTGGTACAAGTCACTTAGCTCAGTATACGACGTTCGAATTAAAAAAAAGGTGTTAGTTATATCAGTATACGCCACTTTATTTCAAAAACTAGCGGTAATTTCGCCACAAAAATTTTATAGCTTGTAGATATAAGTATTTTGAACCCAAATATGCAAAAAAACGAAAATGGTAAAAATGTCACTTGCACCAGTATATGTAGGAGGTATCGAATATGATGTAGTATATGGAGTTTACATCAATCAATATAAATTGACACTCGCAAAATAGTTCAATCTGCCTCTCCTATTAACTATGCGTATGGTCGGTAGTAAATAGCAAATCATAATCGCGACCATATTTTAACGACACACGGGTCTTCATCGCGTACACGTACGTTTATTTTTTCCCGACGTTTCGGCCATGACGTTACACAGACAGAGTCTGCCTGTGACCACGGCCCTAAGAACAAATAAAACACGGAAGCCACACGCCATACTAAATTGGCTTTCAAAAACGGTCCTGAATCTTAGTTGACAAGTGTCACACTTCAATGCATCAGGATAATGAATTTCAATATCAACGTATAAACACTTAAACCGCCATTAAAAATAGTTGTGATTGGTCCCTCAAAGTTGTGATTGGCTATTTTCTATAAACATTTGTCAAAGATGTTGAGCCGAAATATGAGCGGTGATAAAAAAAAATAAGCGCTATGTCCTGCCCATCTTGGCACAATTGAACAACTGTTTTTGGGGGCATTTTTGAGCTGGCGATAGACGTCTATGTTATACAGGGTGTAATCGATAAGTGTTTACAGGCCATAATTCCGTAAATATGAGAGATATCAGAAAACTTTTACTGATATCGAAAGTACGTTATCCAACGAGTAAAATAATACTAATAACTTGTTTGAAATAAAATCAGAAATATCCCATATATTTACTTCAAACCCTTTTATACATTTAGGAGGTAACCGTTCATTCAAAGATAACAAACTTTTCATTTAAGAATAAATGTTAGATTAAATATTTCATAAACGGTAATATTATTATTTTATTACATTGTATTCGAACAAATAACCAAACTCTAACAGTTTTATCTCTTACGACACCCGACATTCTTTAAGGCTGTAAGTCGTCATACTAAATGTATTACTAAATGTAAATGGATTTATCGAGCGTCTTAACTTACTATTTTTAATATTACTTCATCCATTTAGAAAAAGTTATTAGTATATTTTACTCGTTGGGTAACGTACTTTCGATATCACTTAAAAGTTTTCTGATATCTCTCATATTTACGGAATTATGGCCTGCAAACACTTATCGATTACACCCTGTATATGGTCGCAGCCACGGCCGTTAGTCGTTAAAATGTCAGTGATAATCGTGAGAGTTTAAATCAACATAATCGCGCCGCGACGCTTGGCAAGCGGATAGGCGATCGCAGTAGTGTGTCTACTATGATGATGCTGCTGCCCATGGTCAATCTTCTTGGCTGTAATGATCAGTGCCACTTAAATCCCTTAGTCAACTCTTAAGACAACCACGGACACGGAGTTGGGATACTTGGAATGATAATAAATGTATTTTTACGGCCTTCACCACACGGCAGAAGACAGAAGCTATTTTTATTTCATAATTAGTCAAATTACTGACTTTAGCTGTGTAGTTTCAAAACGTGACACCGTGGAAAATCTACACTCTCACGGTGAAATTCTGATGAGACCATTAAAACGTGATATAATATAATCCAATTAACTACGTGTTGAAGTCCGTATCGTCAGTTATCTGCCCATAAGTGGACTTTATGCGTATTGTAATAAGAGTCACGATTGGTCAGTTAACTGTGTCTGCGTTAATATACGGAAGACCTACGAGGAAGAAAATGCGGCCTAATACTAAGAGGTTACTTAACCTATAGCAACTGGGCAGAACAGAAAATCCCACTATTTAATGAATAGAAAAGTTTCCTAACAAATTTCGGGCGAGTGTGCTTTTGAAAAAGTAAAACAGCAGCAAATAAGAAAACTTTACAAATTATTCAACGCGTGTGTTGCGGCGTTCGTTAATGCAAACTGGGGAATACAGACAATAAAAACAAAGGGAGCACTATTATTTTGTTTGTGAATGTCAGTTTGTCAGTGTATGAGAATTGAATTTATTATCATTATTAATGTAATTTAACGACGCACCGCGTTAGCATGGGCTCATGGAGACCTATATGCTTAGCACATGATTGGTATGTCAGTATGTCGCCGCGAGATAGATTCTCCATCTTTTACTAACTATATAAATCAAAGAGAGATGGATAGTCTATCTCGCGGCGACATATTGTCACACTAATCCTGTGCTAAGCCTACTGGACTTTCTGAAACATGTAGCGCGTAGTGATTAAGCAAATTATTACAAGTATAACAACTCAAGGCCAACGCGGCAGCAACTCTACTCACACTTCTGATGAGTAGTCAACTGGTTGATCCACTCAATGGTCACTAATGGACAACGCGGCGTGAACGAGTGAGCAATGTAAATGGTTGCTCGATACACGTCAGTCGCAAACGCATATACGCTGCGTAGAAGTGTGGTTAATGTGTGACAAACGAAGGTTGATCTGTAGTGTACAACGCGTAGATTACTCGTCGTACACTACTTTAATTAAAAAAAAATGAAATTAAACCTCTTAGAATATATGAAATGGGGCTTAAATTTCGATAATTGGTAGAGCGTGAGTTCAACCGTTACAACATATTTTTAGGTATTACGTATCAGGATAGTTTAAATTAAATTTATCATTATTGTTTAACAGTGGGGATTTTAATAAGCTAAAGTGAGTTAGTAAGTCCCTTGGAGATGTAATAGCCTAAGATAGTCCACAGCTGGACGTAGGCCCCTCCTATTAACTATGCGTAATGTACATAAGGTACCCACCTACGTGAGCATACTAACGATGGGGCTCTGTTTTGAGATCTAATTTGATATTTCTTTGTATATTTAGGAATGATTATCGATGAAGTTGTCAAGCCAATAAATGATTTTTTAATTTTGGACAAATAATTAAAAAAAAAACTACCTGAATCACAATATCGTATTACGATAAGGATCTGGTAAATGTCTGTTTTCTTGCGAGGAAGATTTTATTTTCTATGGAGTTGGCGTATTTGTGTGACTGAGTACAAGAAAATTCTACGGCATTTCTATCGTAAGTGCCTGCGCTGTAATTTAATAAGCTGTGCCAACTGTCCGCAGCAAAACTTCAAAATTAATGAAACGATCGCGCTGAATTTTGCTCTGCACAGGGCTCCTATTAATTTGGAAGGTCTCCGTGTTTACGTTTCAAATTGTACCTATGTATAGTGAAATCTAATTGCGGATATTTTACCACTATGACCTACCTATTCAAACTTTTAAAAAGCCCTTTAGATTTATAGATTGATCAATATTCCCGTTAGAGGGGGGTTTCCACGACGTATTAATGTAGGAACGGAACGTATAAGTAGACTGACCGATGACTGAATGAACGAGTGAATTGTACGAGTGAACGAGTGTACTTGGATGGGTAAGAACGATGGATCGAGGAGAAGCCTGTAAGACGACCTAGCGAACGGACGTGGGAAATTTAAAATGTAACTTGACATAAGACTGTTTTTCTAGAATTTTGTTTTGTTTCGAACCGCTTAAGAAATATACTCCAAATTTAACCGCAAGAGTATTTTTACTTCAATCCCACACTACAGAAATTGGGGGCTCGTCCGGGATTGTAAAAAATCAAGCGGATTGAATTCGGCGACGACAGCGGACTTCTGGACCAAGCGCCATTACGACGAGGTGTCAAGTAAGATTTAGACGACGTTTTCTTCAAATTTCCCGACAACGACGATTATTAAAATACGACGACGATTATTAAAATACGACGACGATTACTAAAAGTACGACGACGACGACGACGGCCTGATGGGCAAAAACGACAGACGTGCCAGCCGATACGAAACCGATTTTGAAGACGCAATGAACGGAGGCAGCGCGATGCTTCACTTAATGCAAGACCTCATCCCGAAATTCACGGGACAGGATAAAGCGTATCCTGTCACGAGGTGGATCGAGGAAATCGAGGATAATGCCGAGGTATTTGCTTGGAGCCCAGTACAGCAACTGTTGATGGCGAGGCGGTCATTATCAGGTACGGCGGCGCTGTGGCTGCGGGCAGAGAAAACCTACAAGACGTGGGACGATCTTAAGGCGGCGATCGCAAAAGAATTCCCAGACACGGTAGATATTAAGACAATACACGAATTGATGAGCTCAAAAACGAAGAAAAGTGGAGAATCTAGCCTAGATTACATGTTGAGCATGAAAGAACTCGGAAAGCGAGGTAAGATGCCGGACTATGTCGCTATAAAATATATCGTGGACGGTATTCCCGATTCGCCGACGAACAAGATGATTCTCTACGGGGTAACGACGTATCAAGATCTAAAGGAAAAGTTGAAAATCTACGATATGATAAAAGAAAAGTCGAAAATTACAAATCCAAATCACGAAGCACGGAATAGCCGACCTAAACAAGCCGAAAATACACCTAAGAAGAGATGTTATAATTGCGGTGATAATAGTCATATTTCCAACGAGTGCCCAAATAAACAGAAAGGCCTCAAATGTTTTAGATGCAATCAATTCGGTCATATTTCATCGCAATGTGCAGTTTCATCGACGGCAGGATCCAGCCAAAATTCATTAAGAAATTCGAATTCAAACCAAAATGGCGGCTCGAGTTCGACAATCAAAGAAATGTGCGTTCAGAAGGAACGAATGAACGGAACGACGTCGACCGAATTATACGAATCACCAAATACGACAGCGGCCGAAGGCGAAACGAACACTAACGAGACGGCGCGCGCATCGAACGAAACGCAACTGAACGAACGGAATGGGAATGACAGACTGAATGACGGAGCGCATATGTCAACGATGAGTGTCAACAACAATGGCCGCGTACAACCGGTTAACGAAGAAAGCAAACCAATGAAGGACGTGACTTTATTTAAGAAAACAATTCCGGCGTTGATTGATTCGGGTTCAGATTTAAATTTAATTACGTGCGAGTGTTTGAAAATTCTAAATTCACCGGACTATATTCGGAATGACGTTGCAATGACGGGACTTGGTTCGACGCGAGTGCAATCCAGTGGAAATTTAATAACAAACATTATGATAGATGGACAGTGTTACGAAGATGTGAAGTTTTATATTGTATCTAAGGACGCTATGCCGTATTACATGCTTATAGGTCAGGAGTTTTTACGAAATGTAACTGTCGTTATGAGAGGCGATCGTGTGGTGTTTACGAAATGTGACATGAGCTGGCTTAAGGAGATTTTATTGTGTGGTGTGGATGTTTCTGATGTTGTAGGTTACGTGGACGACGAGGCGTTACGGCGGGAGGTGACGAAGCTGGTGGAAACATACCGACCAAACAAGACATGTGAGGCGCCAGTTCAATTGCGTATTACTTTGAAGGACGACGTACCGATTGCGCAGCGACCACGACGATTAGCAATTGCTGAGCAAAGGGAAGTCGACCGCCAAGTGAAAGAGTGGCTGACAGAAGGCATCATTCGGGTAAGTTTTTCAGAATACGCTAGTCCCTTGGTGCTTGTGAAGAAGAAAGACGGCAGTACTAGAATTTGCGTAGATTACAGGTTGATAAATAAGAAGATGGTCAAGGATGAATATCCCTTGCCCGTAATCGAAGATTATATTGACAAGCTGTCAAAGGGTAAAGTGTTTAGTACACTTGACTTGAAGAATGGTTACTTCCACTTACCAGTGCATGACGATTCAATTAAATATACTTCTTTTGTGACGCACAACTCTCAATACGAGTTCCTTAGGGCTCCATTCGGGATTTCTATATGCCCAAAGGTCTTTACAAGGTTTATGACGGTGATCTTTAGGGACCTGATTGAAAAGGAGTATGTCTTGATATTTATTGATGATGTGATAATTATTGCAGAGGACGGGGTACAGGCAGTACAGCGGTTGAAGGAAGTGCTAGCCCGTGCATCTCAGTATGGATTGATAGTCAACTGGAAGAAGTCTCAGCTGGTACAACGACGAGTAGAGTACCTTGGACACGTGGTGGAAAATGGTACTGTAAGACCATCACCTGATAAGACGGACGCTGTGGTAAGGTTCCCACAACCAATTAATATCAAACAGTTGCGAGGATTTGTCGGATTAACCTCATACTTTAGAAAGTTTATTCAGAACTTCGCTTTGATTGCGAGACCTCTGACTGATTTATTGAAAAAGGATACAGAGTTTGTATTTGAGGAACCTCACAAGGCTGCTTTCAATGAATTAAAGATGAAGTTGGCATGTTCACCTGTTTTGAGAATTTTCAACCCGGAGCTTGAGACGGAGTTGCATACAGATGCTTCAATGTTGGCTCTAGCAGCTATTTTGCTGCAACGATGTCCAGATGACGGTCAGTTACACCCAGTGTACTACATGAGCAAGAAGACGAGTGATACTGAGAAAAAGTACTCAAGTTATCAATTGGAAGCTTTGGCAGTAATTGAAGGTGTGAAGAAATTTAGACAGTATTTGTATGGTATAAGGTTCAAAATTGTTACAGATTGCCAGGCATTTGAAATGACACTGAAAAAGAAGGACTTGTCTACACTTGTGGCGAGATGGGCTCTCATACTACAAGAGTATGACTATGAAGTGGAACACCGTACAGGTTCGCAGATGAGACATGTAGATGCATTGAGCAGATCACCATATGCCTGTGTGGTAACACGAGAGCTTCACCAGAAAGTCAAAGATGCTCAAGAGCAAGACGGAGGATTGATGGCTATTCGAGAAATTTTGAAAAATAAGACTTATTTGGATTACCATCTCGAACATGATGTGTTATACAAGGGAACGAAGCTAGTTATACCAAGTGGTATGGAAGGAGATATAATTAAGAAAATTCATGAGAAAGGACATTTTGCCAAAAAGAAGATGACAGAGATGATTGATAAAGACTACCACATCAAGGATTTGTCTAAGAAAATTGACGAATTTATGGTCACTTGTGTGCCTTGCCTATTGGCTACGAAGAAGGGTGGAAAACAAGAAGGATTTCTCCACTGTATTGATAAGGGGAGTGTACCATTGGAGACGTTACATTGCGACCATGTTGGACCTCTCACAGAAACGAAGAAACAGTATAACTATATACTCACAGTGGTAGATGCGTTTACGAAGTTTGTATGGGTGTACCCTACAAAAGGCACGACGGCCAAAGAAACTATAGCAAAGTTGAGTGCACATCAGCAGGTATTTGGAAATCCTACTAGAATAATCACAGATAGAGGCGCGGCGTTCACGAGCAACGACTTTAAAGAATACTGTGAATCAGAGGAGATTCATCATGTTCTAGTGACCACAGGAGTACCTCGAGGTAATGGACAGGTGGAACGCATCCATAGAATAATAATATCTGTGCTGACTAAACTATGTGTGTCAGAACCAGGACTGTGGGTACCGACATGTACCTAGAGTGCAGACTGCCATCAACAGTACATACCAGAGAAGTATCAACACGACGCCTTATGAACTGCTGATAGGTACAAAGATGCGTACCAAAGAAGACTTGCAGGTCTATGAACTGTTGCAACAAGAAAGTTATGACAGTTATGCAATAGAAAGAGAGGAGTTAAGAAAGTCTGCACAACAACAGATATTGAAGATCCAAGAGGAAAATAGAGCTACTTACAATAGACGACGTAAGAAAAGTACAGTCTATCAAGTTGGAGAGAAAGTTGCTATACTGAGGACGTAGTATGGTACTTGCCTGAAGCTTAAGCCGAAATATTATGGACCATACAGAGTAGTGGCGATCAGAGGGAAGGATCGGTACGACGTCGAGAAGGTGGACAGCTCGACGGAAGGGCCAGCGCGTACGTCGACGTCAGCTGACAACATGAAGCCGTGGCCCAGGGGTCGGTGAACTTCACCCTAAGGTCAGCGAACTCCACGTTGTATAAGGTAAGGTGTTGCATTTCTTAAAATTTACCGACGCCTCTGATAACGACGTTACATTTCGCGTAAAGCCACTACGTCCATGATGTTTTGATATTCTATTTTATGCTGTTATATTGTGTTGTAAGGTGTTAATTTTATTTTGTACTGAAGTTGTTTTGTATGACTCATTAAGTTGTTTGATGTGATGTCGTTCCTATAGCATAGCTGGGGTACTACCTATGTAATGGTGATGACTGTACCTTAGTTATGTGCCTGAGAGCCCAGGCAAGTTGTAGGAGGGCCGACTGTAGGAACGGAACGTATAAGTAGACTGACCGATGACTGAATGAACGAGTGAATTGTACGAGTGAACGAGTGTACTTGGATGGGTAAGAACGATGGATCGAGGAGAAGCCTGTAAGACGACCTAGCGAACGGACGTGGGAAATTTAAAATGTAACTTGACATAAGACTGTTTTTCTAGAATTTTGTTTTGTTTCGAACCGCTTAAGAAATATACTCCAAATTTAACCGCAAGAGTATTTTTACTTCAATCCCACACTACATTAATGCGACTAAGTTTAGGTCGAGAGAAAGGGATACAGCTATACGAGTCATATATCTCTGTCCCTTTCCCTGAAACTGAATCGCATTAGTACGTCATGGTAACCCCCTACCGTAAACCGATGTCGACGCTTATTATAAATAACGCTGCATTTCAAAGTGCTAGTGTCGTAATTTCAATTCTAATAATGAAGTACTAGACTTGAAATAAGAAGCAAGTATTATTTTGGATTACAACGTTATTCATGATAAGGAACGATAATTATGGTGATGACTAAATACACGTGAGTTTAACCGTTTTGTCATATTTATAACGTGACGGTCATATTCAAACAACTATTTCAGTCTCGTGGCCTTTTAAAAAGAGAAAGGTCTCGACATAACGTATGCAAATGACAATGAGTTGACAAAAGTAAAAATAAATGTAAAAATAAACTGCTAGGATTATTAAAATTACAAAGACCAATAGAATATTTACAAGAGTAGTAGGTACACCCGTTTATACACCTACGTATATTTAAATAATTCTAAGCGAGGTACTAAATTTCAAGATTGAGTTTACTTATTCAGTGTAATCATGGTACAGTGAAACCAGGGCCCTATTTCGCCATGGTGGCAGGTGCGACAATTGTAAAAGCCGTGTGGCGACGGCAGTAAGAATACATTTGTAACCACGCCAACTCCTCTTGCGGGTGTCGTAAGAGTCGACTAAGGGATCGAAGTGTCGCTGACCATTATTTGTTAAAAGATTGATGATGTGTTTTCCTTAACATTAAATTGATTGAATTTGAATTTGAATTTGGACAGCAGCGTCATCATTAGTTGACAGATTACTGCGAT
>JALPQI010002522.1:0-17734 GCA_025490895.1 Thaumatotibia leucotreta
TATTGCAACCTTTATTACATTCTAATGAAACTTATTTTGACATGTGCCGTCAGTCACCTGAGATCTCATTCTTAAGAGTCTCTCACACTTACCATTTCTTTTATTAGTATGAAAACGAAAAACATTTTTATTGTCGAATTCGGCTAAAAGCAATATACCAGGTAGCTCCAATTAACGTACCAAGCAGCCTGTTAAATTTAACGGTATTCAAGAAAAGCACGAAGTATATATTTTTCCCCTCACTAGCTCGTAAAGTGCTCGTTTATCCTTTAATACGAACGTGTAAAAACGCATATTATTCACTTGTGTGGCAAAGTAATGACCTTGGTTTTGGAATAACAAAACGTAAAATGCTCATGGAAATTGTTCCATATTAATGATAATTAAATAATTTGTTTGAGAATTTAGTGTAAAATACAAACCTCCCTTTACGACCGAGACAAACATTTTCTAAAATCTTATGAAAAATGTATGTAGATCGTTTTAAATTATCTTCGTATACTTGTAAAAAATAATTAAAAAAATCGAATTGACTTTTATCATCAAAAAAAATCGCATGCACGAAAGTGACGTTCAGGATCTATACGTAAATGCAAGATCTTGCAAATTAGTATGGACATGCATAAAACATTAATAAAACACATTACCTATTTATGAAAAAACTTCCTATTATAAGCGATCTTATATTTTTAGGGTTCCGTACCACAATAAGAAAAAAAAACGGAGCACTCATAGGATCACTGGCGTGTCCATCTGTCCGTCTGT
The DNA here is from genome assembly GCA_025490895.1 of Thaumatotibia leucotreta. NCBI lineage: Eukaryota > Metazoa > Arthropoda > Insecta > Lepidoptera > Tortricidae > Thaumatotibia > Thaumatotibia leucotreta. Next base: position 766 of record JALPQI010002522.1, read on the forward strand.
TACAACCGATTTACTCCGACACTACTACTGGGCAGATTGAGTTGAATTTTCGCACACCTATGTAAATTGGTGACCCAACGATGGATGTCAAACGTAAATAAATGAGTTTTAAATGTGAAAGCTACTTTTAGACGGTAAATTTAATTAGAAAATAAAAATCAAAATTTTCACTTCATGATTTCGAAAAGATAAAAATGTATTATCAATGCTAATAATAATATGATGAATGGATTAAAGCGACGATTTTTTGGAGTCGACGTGTAATAACCAGTACTATTTTGCAATATATACTTTCACTGACTGGGAAAAACGAAGAATCTGTAAATTACATTACATTATACATATTCACACAAGAAAAAAAACGATATTTACTACACATTGAGTTTTCGGCAGTAATTCAACAATAGATTTAAAGATGTGAACGGAATTACCGGGTTTTAATAGCCAAACAAGAAAATATTTTTGGTTAAATACTTAAAAAGCTTATGCTAGAAAGTACTACGTCGTGCACAAGCAGAATTAGCAGTAATCTCGCACCTAGCTTTAGTGATGATGTGAAGCTTCCGAAGATAGACATAGCAAAGTTTACCGAAAACTATCAAGATCGGACGTCCTTCTACAATGTGTTTTCTTCATTCATCCATGAATAAGCAAAAACTTAAGAAGAGTTCAAAAGAGCAACATTCATAATAGCAAGGCCAAAGCAATTCGAGAGATATTAGGTATGGACACCTATGCTGCCGTCTTAAGAAGAAAAACCATAAGTGACATTTTTTGCTAAATTGAGTTATTACTAGCCTCGGAATCAGGGAAAAAAAATAGAATTTTTCTATCTGACAGTTATTTCTGTATGTCCTACAGATGCCGATTTAGACAAGCATAAGTCCACGTTTTTTTAGCGAAATTACTTCCGTTTTGAAACAGAAACACCATAAGAACATATTCATAGGCAGAAAAGACTTAAGTGGCGACTTATGGTTTTTGATATTTTATCCCGAATTGGACTCCAACATTGATATCAGAAGAAGAAAAAATCATATTAAAATTTGTATATCGTTTAAAAGTACTAAGTAAAAAACCCACAAGTTGTCAGGAATGTTGTCGCTTTTTATCATGTATATTTTTTATTAATCACAAGTCTCCGAAACAGAAAAAACATAAGTTGGCAAGTTAAGTTTTTTCTCTCTCTTAGGGCTTGTTCTAATGCTTTTTTTTTGCTTAGTGTCAGCCGCTTAAATATGAACTTAAGGTTTATTTCTCAAACGTTGTTGTAACTTATGCTTTATTAGGCTAGTAGTAGCCCCCCGATTGCCTCTCGCCCTACGTCATTAGGCTCAGAAGGTGCTTTCCTGTGAAATACGTAGTTTGCGCGTAGTTTGGCACATTGTCGTTGTACGTAATTCAGCACCATCTTTATAATATACGAGAAGTGTCTTGCATTTAATGCAAGTACATCTATAATATTACGGTTTTAAAAACAGACTCCACGGAGGACCGAAGCTTCGCTCCGGGGGGCCCGAGGAGCTCCTATCCCAGTAATTTTGGGCGAAGTCGAAGGGCACGTCGCGTGAGGGCCGAAACATTACCGGAACCAATGTTAATCTATGTTGACCTAGTCCGAAGGGCGAGTTCCAGGGTGGAAGGCCTTCACTTCGAGGGTGCATGTCACTTGCGAGTACGTAAAGCGAGGCCGATGGTCATGCTTCTTCAATTATCCCAGCATCTAAATAAGCCGACTACTGCGATGGACCCAAGGCCCGACCGGGGAGCCCACAAGGTACAACCGTCCTTAACTGTCTTTATAAAAAATAAAAAAAATCGAACCGGCTGCTGATCTGACAGCAGAACGGCTAAATCTTGCTTTTAGTGTTCCTCTTCAGCCGCACCACATCGTCCTGCCTAGTTAAGCTCGATTTTTAGTGGCGATTTGGTACCTATCATCACTACTTTAATGTATTTTTAAATAAATTTATCACTACTTTAATGTATTTTAATTCCATTTAACAGCAAGAATGAAATTTGGACAAAGTTAAAATGTTATATAAAATAAATAATAACATTATTATTTTATTAAACGTAAACGTCTCTTAATATCGATTTTAAAAAGGAAAAACTACTTGAATATAAAGTGTATAACCTTAGTTTTATGGTACTTTATCCATTGATGTCGAAAAAATTGTTCTTGCCTCTAATTTTATCTTCTGTAGGAGTTTTTTTTAAACAAACATCCTTTGCTCATTATATTTCATATTCTTGTCCATTGGACTATTGGTAGGTACTGTGACAATAATAGTTACCTACTTTGCTAAAAATGTTTAGCTGAAGTTACCAATAACTCGTTCACCGAGACATCCGTTACTGCAAAAAGCAGTGTTTTTTTACATTTTTTGACTTAATGACGAAGTCACATTTTCATAGTTGGTTACTTTTATTTTCGGTGTTGGTAGGCTTGTTCTTTTTTAAAGTTTCGCGATGCCCATGCTTTAAGGATATTTTTTATCAATATTATTGTTATATTTAGATGTCCTTTTGAACTCTCTGTTCGATTTTGTGCCTGTGAAATCCTGCCTAATTAAAAAAAATAGAATTATCGTCGATTTTGGCCATAGCAAATGTGTCCTGTGGAAAATATATGCAATTTTGCGACATTGTTTTACTTAATTGACCATAATTTCTAAAGAAAGATGCTAAAACACACAAAACTTCCCAAATGAATTAACAAATGTATCCAAATTAATTTAGCATTGAGATACTTACACTTTCAATTTAATTTTGTAATTTTTTAACTTCGTCAAAATCAGTCTTGCTTTCATTCCGCATACGTTACTCCATGTTTTATTAATCCCTGCTATTATTATAAAAGTCAGAATTTGATTCTGTTTACTAAATAAATAAAACACAAGTACCCTGTTGTGTTTTTTCTGTTTCTGGACCGATTAGAAACGTAAGCATAAGCGTGTACTTATGGTTTTTTTTCTTAGACCTCATAAGACAAAACTAACGGAAAAAACATAAGTGGGCACTTGTGTTATTTCATGTTAGTACTTCTATTATGTTACTACTTACTTTACGACGTAGAAACAGTTTTTTCTAAATAACTAATTTAAATAAATATAAAATGGAATATTATGCAATGCATAAAATATTTACAATATTGTTTTATTCATAAACAAAAGTTTCCACCTTATATTTCGAATTTAAGTTATGTTGGCTGACGTGCAAAGTTTTTTGGCTTTTTCTCGAAACTAACTTTTTGGCATTTATGGTTTTTTTCGTTAAGACGGCAGTATGGAGTGCCTAACAAAGATGAAAATACAAGATATTATTAACCCAGTTCGTTGGATACGCTAATTAAAATACGATGAAATAATATACCTAACGAATTAGACGAAATATGTAACCAATTCTTCAAAATATATGACTATCTTTCTTGGTTTCATTTTATGCGCAAAGACCGATTATGCATATCCGTGCAAATATTTATGACGAGCTCCGTCCGAACCTACAATTTTGTGCACTTGTTATTTACGGGCATATTGTTTACACAAAATCACTTAATTTTATTCTAATTTGTGCTAAATAAAAACGTTTAACTCTTTAAGAGTAAGTATCACTCAATAAATAGAATGTTTGTTACCGCAAATATACGAAATTACGAATTTACATGTGCACCTACTCCCACCAAAATACATCGCCATCTTCAACGCTGTCTTGCGACTGACTGATGCGGCCGCTCTAAGGTATTTGCTAATTTTACGTGTCGGCTAGTGTCTGCAGATTCGATCGGTATAGGTTTGAGCTCGAAAATACAATTTACTTGGTGAAAGGATTTTTGCAAAGTAATTTGCAGGATTATATCAAACCGGTCGGAAAGGGTTAGATAATATGATGATTTTAACATATAAATCCTAAAATTCCATAAGTAACAATTGTTTTAGTGAATGATGATAAGATGACTAGATGCAATCACAAAACGCAGAAAATGTCAACGTCAACATTGTCAAAGAATATTATAGGTTATAATCTTTATTTACCGACTCGAACACGCATAAAAATAGTACTTAAACTAAAAAACTTTCAGGGTGTTCTGTTATAATTTTGTAAAAAATTAAAGAAAAAAAAAACCTTTTTAAAAACAAGCTTTTATTATTTGTTTATAAAATGAACTAAAAAGTTAAAAATAAATTAACTCTAAAAAGAAATATAACACTTTGTAACTTGATTGTAACCTTTAACGACAAATAAGCGTCTTCGACTAGGACAAAATAATTCCATATTGTACAAATTTATTTAATTTTAACACTAAAACTTTTTACCATACATAATTATTCAATCTCGTCCCTCCTCTTTATCATAGTCCCCATTTATAAATGAAAGCGTCTTACATTTAATACAACACAACATTTTCCTCAAGCTATCACAATGTAACACGCTTTCATTTATAAATGGGGACTATGATAAAGAGGGGGAACGAGATTGAATAATTATGTATGGTAAAAAGTTTTAGTGTTAAAATTAAATAAATTTGTACAATATGGAATTATTTTGTCCTAGTCGAAGACGCTTATTTGTCGTTAAAGGTTACAATCAAGTTACAAAGTGTTATATTTCTTTTTAGAGTTAATTTATTTTAACTTTTTAGTTCATTTTATAAACAAATAATAAAAGCTTGTTTTTAAAAAGGTTTTTTTTTCCTTTAATTTTATTTTGAACTTTTTAGTACCTCTATTTTTAATTCGAGATTTACTACGACCTAGTTCGCAGCGCGTGGCAGCGTTATTCCGTTATGAAGTCCGTAGTTCGTTCACATGATATGTAATAGGACTGATTTAAATATCAATAATGTTGAAATTATGTAATCACTTGTTAGTTATTTATTGTAACGTTTCTCATTCTATCCATTTCTTTTAATGCATCAACATTACAAGGTTTCTTCGACGTCAACTTGGAGCAGTCAAGTTCTTCGATTTGAAGACCTGCTAAAGACCTAACTCGGCTTAAAGCTACATAAGCTTGACCAGCAGCGAACAATTTGGAGCCTAGATAAATAACAGCATGATCTACAGTAGTTCCCTGCATTTTATGCACAGTTGAAGCCCAAGACAAGACAATCGGGAGCATTCTTCTTTCAGCTGTGCCGTGATTAAATTTAGCAGGAAATTGAACTGATTTTGGGTGTATTATGTGAATGCCATCATTACCAAAGTCTACGCGAAGTCAGAGAGAGAGAAGCCATCCCCCCAGAGGTCCGTTGTAGAGAGATAAGGGCTACAATACAACAGGGTTCGCCCTGGTACCCTGAGGCGCAACGTTAGCGACAAGACATGTTTATACACCCTCATACCATTCAGCCCTCGGCACGTGCTCACCTTAGCATTGGGTCATCCATCCAATCAATCATATAATTATAATTAATATGGGACGAAACCAAGAGACTCGTCAAGACGAATCAAACGAGACCAAACTCGATGGGGTTGCGTCGTTTAATTACGGAGTTCCTATGGCCACCTTCCGGCTCCATCATCAGACCCTCGTTACCATATAGTATCAAAGTACTCGTCAAGACTAATCCAATGGGCTCAAACTCGATAGGGTTGCATCGTTTAATTACGGAGTTCCTATGGCCACCTTCCGGCTCCATCATCAGACCCTGGTTACCATATAGTATCAAAGTACTCGTCAAGATTAATCCAATGAGCTCAAACTCGATAGGGTTGCATCGTTTAATTACGGAGTTCCTATGGTCACCTTCCGGCTCCAACATCAGACCCTGGTTACCATATAGTATCAAAGTACTCGTCAAGACTAATCCAATGAGCTCAAACTCGATCGGGTTGCATCGTTTAATTACGGAGTTCCTATGGCCACCTTCCGGCTCCATCATCAGACCCTCGTTACCATATAGTATCAAAGTACTCGTCAAGACTAATCCAATGGGCTCAAACTCGATAGGGTTGCATCATTTAATTACGGAGTTCCTATGGCCACCTTCCGGCTCCATCATCAGATCAGCTCTATGTCACAATAACATTGCATTGTCATCCGATTTATACATGCATTCTAAATTTCAGCTCAAACGGAAACCGGGAAGTGGATCAAATTTAAGTTGCAAGATTTGATTACAGAACGACAGACAACGGGACAGGTGAAACTAAATAAAAGCTTGTAAAATAGCAAAATAAATCATGATTTAAATAAAGCCCCGTTTTTCATAAATTTTTGGCGGTTTTATAAACACTCTTACTGTTACTGTTTTTGAATTATTAAAATAATAAGTTTAAAGACAGAACAAGTGTATTGCAACATTCTATTACATCCTAATGTTACCAGTCACCTGAGATTAATATTTATTAAATTTTATTCTTAAGGTTCTCATTTTTTTTCGAAGACATTTTATATAATATTTTTTCTACTCCCGTACTTTTACTTCTCATTTACAGGGTCGTGACACACCTTTTAGCCCCTACCTTATAGATGTCAAGACAAGTCTATATTGTCTATTCCCTATAAACGCATTCGGGCATACACGCAGTGCGTTTTTGGATTTTAAGACACCTCGTGTATACAAGACGTAATTGAAATACATGGTTGGCAACCTAATTTTAAATGTAATTTCTGATTAATAGTTTTTTTTTTTAATTTTCGTCCTTAGGGACAGGCGAAAGCACTAAGCCATTCTGCCTTGATGAATAGTAAACCATAGAGGAGCTTTCCTTTTTCATTTTGATGTCTCCCGCCCGACCTTGATTATTAATAAAATTGTGTTTGCCTAATAATATTTTTCAAATTTACATTTTTTATTTTAAAATAAGTGTAGAAAATGTATTGAATGCAACATTGTTTAACTGAGTCAAAAAATGCTCGTGGCGTCTTTAATAACAATTTTCAGTACAGTTGGTGTTTTTTTTACGCGCTAGTGCGAGAAGTGGTTCATTCTATATCAGGTCAAAATCTTCGGAGTGCCATATGTACTGAAAAACGTCGTACGATACACGTGCGAAAAGGAAATTGGTAGCCCGTGTCGATTTAAAGCACTCCCTTCGATCGTGCTTAAATTTATCTCCAATCGTTTCGAACTTTATTTTTTCGCACTTGTATCGAAATTCGATCGAATAGCGATTTTATTCTACTTATTAGTATTTTTTGTTATAGCGATAACAAAAATACAGCATCTTTGAAATTTTCAACTATCTAACAATCACGGTTCACGAGATACAGCTTGGTGACGGACGGACAGGCACAAAGAGGTGAGCCTTAGTAATAGGGTCCAGTTTTACCCTTTGCGTAAAGAACCCTAAAAACCCCAGGGAGGGTATTCAGCGTCCTAATTCCTTACTAACAACGGAAACGCACTTATGTTTGGACACCTTGTACCTACAATATTACGCAGTTAAGCCTTGTAGATCTGTCCTTTACCTCAATATCTACAACATTATCCAATGTAAAACCTCCTCATCCTTGTGACTTGTTAATTGTACCTAATGGTCAAAACGAATTGCGATGAGAATTCACGACATTTAAAAATTTGTAAATTGTGATAAATCGAAAACCATTTCGGTAAATAATATATTATGCTCCCTGAATGCTTTGAGGCAGTTATCTTATTTTTTACCTTTTTATTTCGAGAATAACACGAAATAGTTATTTATTATACAAGTGTGGAAAATAGCCTTTTTTCAGGACGAGTGTCGGTGGCTATAAAACCGATACGAGTTATAAATAAAGCCTACATTTCAACATGTGTATTATATAGTACGGTCAAATCGTACATTAAACTCGCAAACAAGTAAAGCTGCATTTTCGGTATGTTATTTAGACACCATAGGGCAGTATAAAACCACATTTTGCAAGCAAAAAAAAGTTGTGCTAGCTGCGTTATACGTGAAAAACTGTCTTTTTTTAGTTTCTGATTTTTATAAAAAAAGCCTTACGTTTTTTGACAATATGTATCAGGTAACGTTTAAAGACTAATAAATTTCCAACAAGTTGAGATAACATGCATTACCGTAGGTCTTATAGTTTCAGAGATTCGAGACTTCAAATAGTACCCTGTTTTGTAAACTAGATAAAATGTTGAGTTTTGCTAATGTTTTTGGTTTAATATCGCCTTACCTAATTATGCTACGAAAAACATGAAATAATTATCTTATAGCGCAATTAATATTCTTTCATTTAAGGGTAAAATCAGGTCAGTAGACTTTGTAATTGAAACTAAAAACGCGAAATTCAAAAAGCAGGACGTCCGCTATCTAAGTTTTTCATACAAATGGCAAGTCGTGTTGCAAAGCTGCAATTTTTGTATATTATATAGGCTCGATAGGGATGTACGAAAATGCATATTACAAGAAAAAAAAAAAGGATTTAGGTATAGGACGTAAAAAACTGAAAAAAAATCGGACTTTTTTTAGTTTTTGACGTTTAACTAAAAAACTATAACTTTTTGATAGGTACTAATTGCTATAAAACTATGAAAGAATATTAAATTAGAAAGGATTTGAGTTAACTTGCATTACCCTAAATTATATAGATTTAGAGATACGACATTTCAAAATGTGCCCTTCATTAAGTTAAGAAAATAAATGCATGTTTTGAAGCCTCGTATACGTATACCTACTCGTAACTATAAGACTTACAGTAATTGTTATCGGCTCAATTTGTTTAAAATTTAATGTAGTTATTATCTACAATTACTTTTTTTTCTTAGCGCGAACGTTTTGCCAATATTTAGTGAATAGCTTTAACGTAACCTAAAAATTGTTTATGTTTTGATAAAAGGGCACTTTATGAAATGTCGTATCTCAAAATGTATATAACTTACGGTGATGCAACGTAGCTCAAATCCTTTCAAATTTAATGTTCTTTCTTAGTTTTATAGCAATCAGTATCAAAAAGATAATAGATTTTTAGTTAAACGTCAAAAACTAAAAAAGTACGATTTTTTCCGTTTTTTAAGTCCTATGCCCAAATTATTTTTTTGTTTTTCTTTTAATATGCATTTTCGTATATATCTATAAGGCCTTCAGAATATACCAAAATTGCAGCTTTGCAACTCGACTTGCGATTTGTATGAAAAACTTAGATAGCGGGCCTCCTGCCTTTGGAATTTCGGGTTTATACTTTCAACTACAAAGTTCATTGACCTAATTTTACCCTTAAATTAAAGAATATTAAGTGCGCTATAAGGTCATTATTGCATATTTTTCGTAGCATAATTAGGTGAGGCGATATTAAGTCGAAAACGTTAGCAAAACACAACATTTTATCTAGTTTACAAGAAGGGGTACTTTTTAAAGTCTCGAATCTCTGAAACTATAAGACCTACGGTAATGCATGTTAGCTCAACTTGTTGGAAATTTATTAGTCTTTTAACGTTTATTTACATATGATATCAAAAAACGTAAAGTTTTTTTAATAAAAATCAGAAACTAAAAAATGGCCGTTAATTTCGCAGTTTTTCACGTACTACCCAGCTAGCACAACTTTTTTTTGCTTGCAAAATATGGTTTTAAATTGTCCTATGGTGTCTAAACAAAATACCAAAAATGCAGCGATACTACTTGATTTGCGAGTTTAGGGTAAAATTATGTACGATTTGACCGTACTAATATTATACATCATTATATAATGGTAATTACAATGAAAGTTTATTTTACAAAGAATTTGGTTTTATTATTATTAAAAACGGTTTTATTTAGCTTACCCCGTTTGTTTTCTTGGGTCAAATTAAGTAGGTAATTGAAATTTCACCGTCCTTCTGTCAAACGATTGATCTGAAATTTGGTATACCGCTTTGGTTCCGGTGTCAATATAATTATGTATATTCAGTATTATTGTGAATCCAAGATGGCCGTTGCTACAAAATGGCGGATAACCATTTTCTTTAATCCCATCAATATGGGTATCAAATAGAAGAGCTTGACAAGTAGAATACTGTACACTATACAAAAACAAAATCTAAGATGGCTGTCGCTACAAAATGGCGGATAACATTTTATAGTACCATCCGTAATTTTTTTATACATGAAATCCCGGTAGGGATGTTTGAAATGAAAAAGAAACTTTTTTTAATTACCTGTTTTGTATTTAACCCTTTATCCTGTAGTTTTTGAAAAATTGGCCCATTGATGAGATTTCGGTATTTTTAAAATCGCCACATTATCTCATTTTTGGGAACATTATTTGAGAACCAAACCTTAAAGTACCAAAATAATATTAGCACCAACCCACTTTATTCCTTACTTTTTAAATTATACACAATTAGTGATACTGGAAGGAACTAACTTTCAACAAAATACAGGGTGGGTCGATGAATGAATACGAAGCATGTTTTTCAAACTCGTCTCTCTAAGTACGGTCAAACTTTACATTGAACTCGCAAAGCATGCAGTATAGCTGCATTTTTGGTATGTTGTTTAGACACCATAGGGCACTATAAAACCACATTTTGCAAGCAAAAAAAAGTTGTGCTAGCTACGTAGTACGTGAAAAACTGCGAAATTTGCAATCATTTTTTGGTTTCTGATTTTTATTAAAAAAACCTTACGTTTTTTTAACATTGTATGTTTATAGCGTTTAAAGATTAATAAATTTCCAACAAGTTAAGCTAATAAACACTACCGTAGGTTTTATAATTTCAGAGATTCGAGACTTCCAAAAGTACTCTTGAACGTAACGCGGTAATTTGGAGTCCGCGCGCAGCTAAGTACAAAGTCATGGTGGAACGCATTCAAAATAAATATGTTAGGCTTCTTTACTTAAAGCTTTACGGTGTATATCCTGGATATCCCTTACTGTATCCCACACTTTTCGTCCTCGGAATGGTAGGATATAACAAACTAGAGGTGAGGCGAGAATATTCCCTCGCTTGTTATGTAGTTAAGGGTACTGCTAGGTGAATTGTGCAACCTCGGGGTTCTGGACGCCCTGGCGCTGTATGTGCCGGACGGGCATGCGGGGCGCCGCCGCTCGCCGTACCCGCAGCTCGGACAAAACTTCTTATGGAAGCCCCGTTAACGAGGGCAATTCGCACTATAAATAAAGTCGCGCTCGAGATAGTCATTTTTACATGCTCCCTGAATGATCTCACAAAGGCCACTATGTTAATTTTAGTTTAAGTGTTGTTTTATATACTGACAATAACTGTATTAGGGTAAGGCCGCGGATTTTGACGAATTCGGAGTTCGGAGCTTAAAATTTGTCTTGCTCATAAAAAAAAATGGTAACATCTAGAGAACTCTGATCAATTTTAAAATATTCCCCTATGCACAGTTACATGTAATGAAATGAAATAGCTAATTTAGCATTTTATTTAAAATGAATAAATAAATATTTCTGCCAAAAACGTAACATAAGTCGAGTAATTTTTTCGACTACGAGTACTTAAAACGTTTTTTTTTCATAATTTTAGACTTGTCAGCATTAAATGTTTGTTTTTAAACCAAATTATAATGATAAACGATTGCTTCGTTCATTAAGGGCTTATGATATGTGAACAATTTTACTGTTTTCTTTCCCTTTACTTTTTGGGTCACCAATTCGAAACTTTCGTTACGAAACTTTCGTAACGCTTTTTTAAGGTCATATTTAAGCAAATCTTGGTAGAAATTTGTTTATCGACACTAGCACTAGCAACTCTTATTCTAGTAGGCCAACACCCATCGGCGCACTCACTCCCATTAATTAGTTGACAAATGGTTGTAACAGTGCACGCGGCGAAAGTTTTAGCAAAAAACGTCTAAAGTGGTGGTGTGATTTTCACGGTAAGTAGTGATTATTATGAAACGGCTGTTTTTTCATGGGAAAGGGTTTAGTTTGAAACGTCAGGAGCATGTATTATTATGTTCAGATTGCAATTATTTACCAAGATAATCAACCTTTTTTCAAATATACGTTACACTTACGTTACGAATACGTTACATTTTTACAAAACGTAATGTATTTTTTATATTACGTAACGAAAATATGTGGTAAAGGGAAGTGCATACAGAAATTTACTAATTTAAATGAGTTTTATTAGATTTTGAATGACAACATACTGTAACAAGTGTTTGCGAAACAAATCAAATTATTTTATTATTTAGGTATTTTGATTTGCGTTTTTTTAAGTAATCAGCTTTTTCCAGTGGGTAATTTTAATCCCCTAGGGCTAATGTAATACTGTATAATTATTAACGCGTTTATTAGTGTTAATTAATAACAGTTCAATTTCCATTTAAGCATTTATGGTGATTTATTTTAGTTTATTTAGTTCCAACGATTATGGCATTAAAACATTTATAAATACTGTTATTTTAAGTAATTACTATGAGAAATTACATTATATGGGTTGATTATTATATTTGATAAAAACAAGTATTTAGCGATAAAAAATATCTATTTTTTTACGACTTTTATTTAATCAGAGTTCATACCAGTATGAGCTGAGCTTTATAGTAACTTTCGTTGCATTTTATGGTAACGTAGCGTATTTTTTTTATGTTATTTCTGTGTCACATTCGTCAAAATCCGCGGCCTTACCCATTATTGTTTGGTTCGCTTAGCATTAGGAAAACCTGTAAAGATGGATTTAAGTTGTTATTTACCAACAAAAAAATACATACATACATAGATAACTGATAAGACACCCAACTGACGTAGCAAGACATGGTGACGTCAGAATGAGTAACCACACTTTGAGAATTTGATTTATATACAGGTTGTTCGTTTCGATTTGCGTTAAATTAAACAGGTTACTTAGGACATTAATAGAAGTTGTCTGGTATATCGACTTTTGGAAAATTCGATAAAAAAATTTTTTTTTTCGTTTCATACATAATAAATGAAATGGTAAGTGTGAGAGAACCTTAAGAATAAAATAAAACTTAATCTCAGGTGACTGACGGCACATGTCAAAATAAGTAACATTAGAATGTATTAAAGGTTGCAATACACTTGTTCAGTCATTAAACTTATTTTTTTAATAACTCAATAACAGTAAGAGTTAAAACACTAGTTTCTTAGAGAAATTAATTATATTAGACCTAAATAAGCTTCCCTTAAAGTTGTAGCATATGAAGAAAAACACGCTGTATTTTGTTATTGTAATAACCTGTTCAGGTCTTAAAATTCTGCATAATATTTTTTGTCGGTAATAGAACCGTATAATCACTTAGACATTTTTTGTATTACGTTAATTGAAACACCTTGTATACATCAACGTTGAGCCGAAACTATTGAAATCACTTTTATGATTTTATTTTAATTTACATCGTATTAGCTTTCCATCTGAGTAAGTACGACGCTGCTAGTTGACATACCTACGTCATTATCATTAGTAATCAGCGGCTAAACAATGGGCTTGCGCATGCTCAGTCCAACACGCGCGCAGCGCGCACTCTAATTATCAAAAAACAATAAAAATCCATAAACTTTGATAAAGATTTTATGTTATTTTTCTTCGATTAAATAACGTGTGCTTTCCTTAATTTTTCCCTGCACACACAATATATGTATAGATTAAGGATGGCTTTATCGACAAAGGATAAAATAGGGTAATAATGTTGCAGCCACCAGCCAGTGACCGCCCGGGGCCTCCGCCTGCAGCTGCAGACCCTCGCGGCCCGCGCCACGCTCACAGGTGAGCACACACGCGCATGCTCATACACCAGGGTCCTACTTCTCGAAAGCTTGTAACTTCTAATACAAGCGGAAGTCCTTATCTGATTAATGGTGTCAAAAAGAGACTTCCGCTTGTATTACAAGTTACAAGCGTTCGAGAACCGGGCCCCAGGCGCCCGGCGACTAATATTGCACATCATACTTTTCAAAAACAAACGTATATGTACCTACCACAGAACTAAGATGACAAAGAATGATCGACAACGATTAAAAGCGTAACCAAAATCAATAAGGGTTTTTGCCATTTTGGCTACGGAACCCTAAAAAGCAAGTGTGTGCGTAAATTTGTCTATGTGTGGTTATAGGGTTGCCTATTACAACAGAGCAATTATCTATCGATGTTTGACTGTTTTATCGACAACATGGTATTTTTTATCTTCGTTTTTTTGCTATAAGTTTTATAGTACAACGTCGAATTACAAATTGCAAACGTGTGTGAACTTATTATCTGGCGTATCCCTTAAATTTAACAGTAATAATAAAAATCGTATATTATCAAAAAATCTCACAAAACACAGTAAGGTCCTTCAAGTTTGTTAAATACACATTCGTAATTAAAATCTGGGACTATGACGGCATTGTAATGTAATAGGCTGATTAGGTATGTTTATCGAGTGAATATCGATATCGGCAGTTCAACATTTAGTCAAGCTCTAGCGTAGAGTGACAATTTATATTTTAACACAAAATATCCTTTAGTATCAACTATTGTGATAAATTATTAGCGCACAGTGATAGGACAACTAACAATTAATGCTAGAAAGTGATAACTTACACGATTTGTGCTATCAAATCGACAAAATATCGTTTGAAAACTATCAACCGGCAAATCATATTTACCTGTGAAACGAGTGTTTGCCGTCATTTCTTCGGTGGGTAACAGGGCAATCCTTTACACTACACGATACCATATCGGTTTAATTATTTGTGTAAATTTACTTCTTACTAGAATTAAATATAAAATTACTTTTAAATAACAGTCTCCGTCGAGAAAGCTGATACGGCTGATATGTAACTTCGAAAGTGGGTACGCTTTTGGGATTGTTTTCTATCTCTTTTGCACTCGTGTAATAATCATATGACTGGTGGCTTCCCTTTCACACGCTTCCTTTCTCTATTAAACGCTAGTGCGGATTCTAATACTTTTTATTGGTACCTACCAATTTCGACCTTGTTTCGACTTCTCAACTAGTTTGGTTCTCAACACTGTGGTATATTGACTCCTTGTTCTTTATGTTTTCTTTATATACATGTATGTCAATGTCATTCAGTTTAGATTTTCAATAGAATAAAATGGATTTCTAATATTCATAGTTTAATTTATTTCATTGGCGACGAGTGATTAATTAGCCGAAATGTCCATCGGAAGCATAGATTTATACCCTCTAGATTCGTAGTAGGCGATCGTTCGCGAATAACTTCACTGTTGCCCACAGGCAACAGTCAGGCTTATGTCAAGTTAGTAACAGTTCGGCCAAAGTCAAGTAAGCAGCTCCGCCAAAATGACGAAATGCGCAGTAAAAAATGCGGTTCGAACTCCAAAACTACAAATAAAAGCTACGGTGTTACTTTTCACAGGTAACTTTACCATTTTCGAATTTAAAATCATATAAATAATATGAAATGAGTATGATGGTGAAGCGAGAAGGTGAGAATATCAAACTTTTCGAGTTTAAGTGATACTTTTCCATTTTCCTACTTTCTTTTTACCGTGACTTGTTCGTAATTAAGTAACTGTCACGGAAATAAACGATTTGACTAACTTATAGCAAAAAAATTGCAATCCACCCATGTGTTGTACAAAGGAGTACGCCCGATAAAACAACATATATTATTATAATAATTTTGTAGAGCCAAAAGACCCATTTCGCCGTAAGTATCGGTAACGTTAGGTTTGACTCGATACGTAAAGCAGGCCATTGCGCTCGCTCCAATCTCGCGATAGAATGCGATACGTATCGAGTCAAACCTAACATATCCTTTACTTTCCAACTCATGGTACGGCTACAGTACGAGCACTACTATTTGGCGGCAGGTTAATGTCTATTAAAATGGCGTTATGCTGATACCGCCGTGTGGTGACGGCAGTAAGAATATTTGTCACCACGCCAATTCCTCCTTCGGGTGTCGTAAGAGTCGACTAATGCTGCCGAAGTGTCACTAACCATTATTTGATAAAAGATTGATGATGGGCAGCAGCGTCATCATAGTGGACACATTACTGCGATCGTCAATCCGCATTCCCAGCGTGGCGATTATGGGTATTTACCTCCTAATGCGTTTATACGCATAGTTAATAGGAGAGGCCTACGTCCAGCAGTGGACTATCATAGGCTGATGATGATGATGATGCTGATACCGGGCGGACCGTGCACGAGGTTCTACCACCTGCACAATCGTCAAGTACCTATTCAATTGCTTTTAAAATGTATATCTGTATCTCTCATAAATGTCAACAGTAAATAGGTACCTTTTATAGGACCACACAGTGCCCCAGATATTAATTATGATTATTATGAAAGAAATCTAGCTTAGAACAAAAAACCTTGAAATTAATAATTTCAAAAATATATATTATATTGATTATTTAGTGGATTTTTTTTCATTTTGTAGGCAACACTGAACTGTACGTCACAGTTATTAGCCGCGTCCCTGTTTAAAAATTAGGTAGTGAAAGACAGACGATCTTTCGATGCTAATTTGAAACGCTAAGTGGAAAGGGGATAGATATATTCCATCGTTTCGGCTTTGGTTTGGTTTTGTTTGTTTCCGCCTCATTTGTGATATCTTTCACGCAAAATGCGTAGCAAAAGTATGGAGTATTCGTCTCTAGTTGTTTACCTCAGTGATCGGAAGTATAAAAGAGTTCAACCTTAACGACGGGAACTGGAAATCTTATACGGAAAGATTGGAAATGTATTTTACGGTAAATGGTGTAAAAAACGATAAAAAGCTTGCCACGCTTATTTCCGTAATGGGTGAAGATGTTTATGAGCTATTGACATCTTTGGCTAGCCCCACGCTGCCGAAGGACTTATCCTATGATCGTGCGGTCATCATTTTATCCCAACATTTGCAACCAAAACCGTCAATTATGGCGGAAAGGTACAAGTTTAGACAACGGCGGCAAATGTCTGGTGAAACGGTTGCATGTTATGTTGCGGAACTCAAACGTCTATCGAAATATTGTGACTTCGGTACTTGTCCTGAGGATAATCTCAGGGATCAGTTTGTAATTGTATGTGGCGTTAGTGGCGATCTGATTCGTCAGAGGCTGTTCGCGGAGGAAACACTTACATATGAAACTGCGATT